>JAEPRC010000050.1:0-75414 GCA_016758945.1 Mucor plumbeus
TTTTCAATTATATTTAATCTTCAGAAATCTTTTGTAATAAAACTTTAGCTGATTATAATTGTATTTCTACCGCTTTTATTTTTATATTTTTTTTATTTTAGTAAACAACTTCGTTATTTACTGCACCTCTGTCAAATATTAGATTAAGTATTATAAGCATACAGGCTATCAATGTGAGTATTATAGTGTGATACAATTTGTCACATTCTTTATATACACAGTTGGGATCTTTAATGTTTCATCCTTCATTCTCGATTTTTCTATTTTTTTTGCCATACTTTTCTTTCAAATACTTTTTTTTGTTAATAAAACAATGTCCAAAACTTTTGAAATTAACATCAAAAAATTGTAAAAACCAGCAGGATCCAAACAAGAGTAGAAAAATGAAACCCGGGTATCAGGTAAAGTACAGACTAAACACTTATCCTACTAGACCTACCACTACAAAAGAACTAGAGGCGCGCATCACTACAGAGTGGTACAGTATTACAAATAAAGAGTGTCTTAGATAAATAGATAGTATGCTGAAGCAAATTGAAAAAGTTATCAACTGCAAAGGGAGACCCTATCCGTTGTTAGTCATATTTTTACTTTTAGTGAAATCTTACCTTTATACTATGCACCTATAATACTTGTGCTTATACATATTTAAACCACGCAAGCTATGCATCATTTGAAAGCCTTTTTAATGCGCTATTAGGCCGTATATTAGGTTTGAACATCATATTATTTTTCAGAGATATATAGGCAGTACAAAACATGCGATTTTCTCAAACACCGGCGCACTTTATTACCTGATGACAGTACTAGCACAAACAGCATGGTGAGTGAAAAAATTTGATTTTGCAAAAAAAAACTGGTGTGGGTTTTCCTCTCAGAGTGTATTTATTAAACAAGCTCTCCAAGGTTTAGCTTCCACTGGCAATTGTGCATTTATTAAATGTGAACAAAATGTTGGCTGCCTGCTATTTACACCTACTTGAGGTTAGTAAACTTATTTTCTCCCTAAATAAAAAAGATCCAGATGAGCTCTCATTGCACTGGCAAAAATTTCTAGTGATGATTGTTATGTCAAGATACATCATAGGTCTCACATCCAAGGTCTCAGTCTATAATTGGTGTTATAGTAGATCAATGCATCTGTATTGATCTACATCATATTCTTAGATAGTAAAACCCTCGTAATAGTTATAATAATGAGTGTGTATAAATACATCCAAAGGATGTATCGTTAATAAAAGTGTAATATTTTGGTAAGATTATTCTTACAGATTCTTTTGACATTTCAATGATGCTCCACAGAACCATAATTACTTCAGCCTCCCTAAATTACTGTGAGAACTGGGAAATGAAAGGGAGCACTTTTTAAACTGGTTTGTATGGAGTGTTTTAGGTATTTAAACGTTTTATAAAATCATATAATAATTCCAAATTGAATGTGATGCTGCACTTAATGCGCAATAGATTTAAAAATAATAAATCTTAGCTTCATTAGCAAACAGCTGTTTTCTGAGGATTAAAGCGCGATTTTTAAAGAAAAACTTACTATTTTTTGCTTAGAATACCCAAATATTTGAGCCAATACTATCTCTGCAAAAATTAATGTATACTGGCACTTCTTAATAATAAAACTTACTTGTTTTGAAGTATTCTATAGTATATTTAAGTATAAAAAAATTGCAGTATTTTTTTTTTAAAAATCCACCTTTTGACATTTTCGGAGTAGATTACAAAGCACTCGTTAAGTTGAGCAGCACTTAATTTATATTCGTATTATAAATCTCATTATAAACTCTACCGTATTCAACTTAACTCTTTTTAGAATGTGCTAAAAAAAGCACACTGTTACTCGTATTTTTAAGGGTATTCACAGCCCAAACTTTTAATTTTTTAAAAAAAATTGATATTTTTTTTGTTTTCTAGACGAAAATGTAACTAAAAAGTTCATCAATAGCTAGATCGATAGATAATTTTGTTGTACATTATTTCAATTATTTTGATTTAATGCATCTTTATATAAATTGGTATGTATCCTCAAGAAAATTTCAAAGATTTAATTGCATTTTTCGCCAAACTCTATGCAAAACATTTATTAGAATTAAATAGACACAGAACTTGAAACTGAATAAAAAACATTTAGTACAACACTAGTTTAATTTACTTTTCAATTCACGAGCCATTAGGCGATTTCGTTTTTTGAATCATTTTTGAATCGATTTGAATGTTGTCACTGATTTTGGAACTCGGTTATAATAGGTATTAAGCTGCAATATGAACTCTTATTTTGATTATCTCGGTGAAAAATCAATACTTTTCGCTGAAAAAAAAAAAAAAAAAATTATAGTCCTCAATTATATCTATCTTGTGAATAATACATATTAATGCGTTAATTTAGACGCTTAATTTTTCAATCGAATTGTAGGTTAATTTTGGTCAACGTTAAGCCAGTGCATTAGTATCCTGGTGTTAACCCTTCTATTTCGAACAGATATCAATAGCCTGTAAAGGGGAGGTACATCCTTTTTGAATATTTGGCATAACTAGATTCAGTATTGGACAAAAAAATTCGAAAGCTATCCGAAATCATCTAAAACATACTTTTTACAACCGTAAAACCCTATATTGGCAAATTTCAAACGCCAGTGTGAGTTGCATTACACAATTTTTTATGTTCTAGATTTTCGAAAATTACTCAATTTATGACCATTTGGCTAGATCTACTTGTTAATGTTAAACTGATAAATCAAACAATAAATTGCATGCAGACGATATGAGACGGAAGAGATATCATAACTACCAGAGTAACTACAATGTACTGGGCTTAATTTTGTCATTAAATTTTCAACGTTTCTGATCTGTAGCATTGTGCATAAATATTTACATATATAATGTGTTGTTCTCATATCCTTTTTCCGTCAAACTTATATTATCACATTTTTTTTTTATATTATTCGTTTATCTAATCGTATATTATTAACCAACAACTGGTAAGTTTGTTATTATATTTTTTAATGCATTTTATTCACCCATTTATAGTTAGTTTTTATAATAAATTATACTTTCAAGCTCACATGTAACAGATCTTCAAAAACGAAGCGTGTTTCCTTTTTCTAACACAGTATTTACACTAAAATTTGGGATAAAATGAGAATAAATTTGGGATATAGAAAGAATGAAGTGAGAATGAAATTTACAAATTAGAATTGTTTAGGGCTAGAAAGAAATGGTTATTCATTTGTTTATAGTAAAAGTAATTGAAAGATATTACTGTCTCTTGTGGTATATTTTTTTTTTTATCTCTTAATATATTGCACTTTTTTATGTAATACTACATTATACTTTTTTAATTTGATTATTTTGAGCATGGGTTCAATTCATAAAAAAAAAAAAAAAAAAAAAAAATGCTTATATTAAACAACTAGTGTCTAAAAACAACATTTTATTCGTCCAAAGATCATTTATAATTTGTACGAATTTGCATCTCACTTTGTTTTAGCTCTGTCTTAATATACAACTAACAATCGTCCGAAATTCTATCAGAAACGGTTCTAAAATGTCTGAATTTCAAGTGAAAATAGTATATTATGACTGTTTTAAATGAAATCGCGCAAATAAATGCACTCCCAAATTAAGAAATAATATGTAAAAGGAATTTTTAATTCTTTGCAGGTACTACGCACTTCAATTGAGCTTCTCTTTTTTATCATCAACATGATTTCTAAACCACAAAGACCATTGAGAACATCTAGTCGCGAGAAAAAACCAATTATATCTATCCCTATCCATATTGACAGTGGCAGCGATGACGAAGATTATTACCAGCCTACAGCCAAAAAACAAGTCGAAAGAAAACAATCTATTATAGAAGATAGTAGCGACGAAAGCGATGAAGAGGACGCATTCCAACCTACGATTAAAAAACAATCATCAAAAGAAGTTAAGCCAATGGTTAAGAAACAAACTACAAAAACTTACAGTAGTGATGAAAATGAAAGTGAAGACCAAGACGAAGAGCAAAATGAATTCGAAAATGAAAGAAATAACAATGACAATGACAATGAAGAAGAGGAGGGAGGCGAAGAAGAAGAAGACGAAGACGAAGACGAAGACGAGTTTCAACCTACTAAATCAACAGTAATCAAAAGATTTGAAAGAAAACGTCCTATAGCAATTGCCAGTAGTGATGAATCTGATTATAGCGATGGCGATGATGATGTTGTTAAGCATAAACCTATCGCTAAAAGACCAAGAACAGCTTTAAGAAGTATATCAAACAGTGTCATTACAAAGCATATATCCATAAAATTTTCGCCTTTACCTAATAGTCGCATCAAGAAAAATCATGATGCTCGATCTATATTGAGTAAAAAGTTTAAGGTACCTACCATGATGACTGTAAACTCAAGTATCACCAAAACAACAACAATATCTTTAGATGGTAAACCCTTGAAGCCCAAGAAATCATCGCCATCACTTGCATTTGTACCGCCTATTAATAGCGAATATGGAGAGAAAAAGACACTGGGTATTCGCCGAAGAGCAGGCCATATGCTGCGAGCACTTTATGACCATACAGCTGAAGGAGCCATTGTTCTCTGGGATCCTGATAATCAGCCTATCCAAGAAGAAATTAAAATTACAACAGATAAACCTAAAAAGGGTAAATCATTAGCAGATATATTAGGATTAAAGAAAGAAAAGAGAAAGCTTGTACATGTAGTGGTTGACCCAGCATTAACAAGAGTTTTAAGACCACATCAAGTTGAAGGTGTTAAATTCTTGTATCAATGTACAACTGGAAAAGTTTATCCTGAAGCTTATGGATGTATAATGGCTGATGAAATGGGATTGGGTAAAACGCTTCAATGTATTGCATTAGTATGGACTTTACTTCAACAGTCTGAAGAGGCAGGTAAATCGACGATTCAAAAAGCAATCATTACCTGTCCTTCGAGTTTAGTTAAGAATTGGGCAAATGAATTTGGTAATGTATTGATATATATTATCCATAAATTGATTTATTTATTTATTGATATCATTTTTCCGTAGTAAAATGGCTTGGTGCTACTCGTGTACAACCACTCACAGTAGATGTTGGAGGAAGTAAAGAAAAGATTGCCGCAGTTAAACGATGGGGAGCAAATCAAAGCAAAAATTCAATACTTATTATTTCATACGAAAGTTTAAGAGCTTATACCAAATACTTGCATAAGACATCTATTGGTGTCTTATTGTGTGATGAAGGTCATCGCTTAAAGAATCGAGAATCAAAACTGTTTCAAGAACTGAATAGTTTGAATGTATCAAGAAGAGTTATCCTTTCGGGTACACCAATTCAAAATGATCTAAGCGAATATTATGCATTGCTCGATTTCGCAAATCCAGGTTTACTTGGTACACCAAATGAATTTAGAAGAAATTACGAGAACCCTATTTTAAGAGGTCGTGATGCTGATGCAACTGAAAAAGAGAGAGAGCTTAGCGATGAAAAGGTTTCTGAATTCTGGAATATTGTTTCTAAATTTACAATTCGTAGAACTAATGATATTTTGACAAAATACTGTAAGTTTTGATTAATTTCTTTTGAAGTCAACTATTGACAATACTTTTAAATAGTGCCTGTCAAATATGAACATGTTGTATTTTGTAAATTGGCGCCTTTGCAAGAATCCTTGTATAACGTTTTTTTGGAATCACCAGAAATGAAATCGTTGATGCGTGGTGGAGGATGCCAAGCATTGAAGGTAAATGTTTATTGCTCAACAGGATTTTATATTATAGCTAACACTTTGTAGAACATTACATTGTTGAAAAAACTTTGTAACCATCCTAATCTATTAAGCTTACCTGATGATTTACAAGGCTGTCAATCCGTTTTACCACCAAACTATTTTAATCAAGGAAAAGTAGATGCAGCATTATCTGGTAAATTTGCTGTTTTAGCTCGAATGCTTGCAAAAATCAAAAAGGAAACTAAGGACAAGATTGTTCTCATCAGTAATTACACACAGACATTAGATTTATTTGAATCTTTCTGTCAACAAAACCAATACGGCGTGCTTCGATTAGATGGATCTATGAACATTGGTAAAAGACAAAAACTTGTAGATCAGTTTAATGATCCTGAAAGAGAAGAATTTGTGTTTTTGTTGAGTAGCAAAGCTGGTGGATGTGGTTTGAATTTAATTGGAGCTAATCGCCTAGTATTGTTTGATCCTGATTGGAACCCTGCTGCTGATCAACAGGCTTTAGCTCGTGTTTGGAGAGATGGACAAAAGAAGGATTGCTTTATTTATCGTTTTATTGCTTCGGGTACCATTGAAGAAAAGATTTTTCAACGTCAATCACATAAGCAATCACTTTCTAATTGTGTTGTAGATGAAGCAACAGATATGGAAAGACATTTTTCTGTAGCTGATATGCGTAGACTTTTCACACTTCATACCAAGAGTGAGAGTGAGACTCACGATACCTTTAAATGTAAGCGTTGCATTCTTGGCAAACAACACTCACCCGCAGAATCTATGAATTATGGTGATTCTAGCACGTAAGTTTATGTATTTTATATGCTAATATATCAAATCTAACGCCTTTATCAATATAGATGGAATCATTACAATAAAGAATTAATTAAAATGCCTGATCCTATTTTGTTGACAGAAGCGCAAAAAGGAGTCGTATCATATGTATTTCAGTACATTTCTCATATGAAATAAGTCATATTATATCTCAACATCCTAAAACATTTGCATAATTTATTGCTACATAACATCATTCATAATAAAATGCATTTGTTTTTAGTTTATTTTTTTGAAGGAATGGGTCAAATAGTTTCAGGTTCATTTTAATAATAATCAAAATACTCTTTAAAGTAAAACTAATTAGATGCATTTTAGCATTAGGATTGTATCCATCTGCAATTGTGTATTCTGGTACAAATTCCTCATTTATCTTGGTCGATAAGGCATCAAGATCATTTGCAATAATCTCTTGAAGAAGCTTATAGCCGGCGCGATGGTATACCAACAAATAACCTTCTTTTTTATTCTGCAGATTCGAAAAGATCCAAATGAGATATGAATAGGTTATGAAATTATTGTAGACTGATTTAAATATCCGAACCAACTGCGTTTTCAGTAATGAATCAGCATCATCTCAATTTATTGTAAGTGCTTTAAATATTTTAGACAAACATGAGCAATTTAAAATTTTCTATATCATCATGGATAGTATCCCAATTCACAAACATGAAGATGTTGCAAGACATGTTGCCGATCGAGGATACATCTGTATATATTTTTCTCTGTATTTTCCTGAGTTGAATCCAATTGAACAGTTTTGTAAAACCTTTTAAAACATCGGAATATTGATATACTCGCTTATCATTTGGCACAGTTTATAAAGATAACAATTTTTGAATGGTTTTATCTGTTGTCGACAACAGGTATTTTCTTGTTGCCGACAACAGCCTTCGTTTTTACTTGTTGTCGACAATAATATCCCCAATGAATTGTAAGTGATCATCTCACTACTACAAATTCCAATGCGTTTTTCCGCTTTTTGAAATCGTACATGCATAATCAATTTTGCATTAGAGTGCCTCCAGTGCCAAATTACGCTTTTTGAAAACACATTGCGCTTTTGAACATCCCAATTGGCGCATTTGACTGATCCAAATTGCGCTTTTGGCAGCCTCAATTTGCGTTTTCAGCAATCTCAATTTGTGTTAACAATAAACAGGCAAAAGCCAAACTAAGTTTATTTTCTCTTATTTTATCACATACGCAGAAGTAATGAGTCTTAGATTTTTCACAAAAGATGGACTTGGCGGCGTCTACAATAAAGATGGTAGCGAAGCCATGGATTGGGATGAAGAAGATGACAATCCATACAGAACAGAAACACTTACTTATATGGGGCAATGGCGTGCACGCCAGTCAATATTTGTGCCAACTATTGATGATCCGGTGAAAGTAGATGTCGTTATGGAAGAATTGGAACAAGAAATTGCTCGGCCAAAAAAAGATTTACAACATCTATACGGATGAGCAGAAGGCCTTATTTTTTGTATTTGATCAACTACAAATTTCTGAAGGCAGCGCCAGCAGGAAAAAAGAGCTGGAATCAAAACGAGGACAGCTCAGAGCTGGGTAAAGAGAATAAAAGAAGATAGAGTATCACCTGTGGTGTCATTTCTAGTTGCTGGCTCATCTTTACTTGTGCCCTGTTGATTACTCCTACAGAAGCACCCATTACCGCTGATAATATGAATTACGCTATCGTTCCTTTTGCTGCCATCATGATTTGCTCAACGACCTATTTTTACTTTTGGGGTCGTAAATGGTTTACTGGCCCTGTTGGTGTTATTGATGGTCAACAAGTCATCCTTGATGATGAATCCATTCGCTCTTCTTCTTCCGAAGCCAACAAGGAATAATACACTATTATACAAACCACACACACACACACACACACACACACACACACAATCAGTCTAATTTAATAACGCTATGTATATATATACTATTATTTCAAATAAATATATTTTTAAAATTGAACGAGTTTGAATTAACAGATATTATAAGGGTTTTTTTCTAATGTGGTGTAATAGTGACATCAATTGAGGTGAAAAGGATAACCATATGTAATTATAATCTACAACTTATCCTAGGTATCATCGATATCATCACTTGGGCGAGGATGGGTAATATTGCTTTGGCTGGTTTTGGATTGCTTTTTTACAGGAGAAAAAAATGTGCCTGGGGAAATTGATGGTTCATTTGGTGGTGGTGTTACAGATCTAAAAGATTTCAAGGTATTTGAAGCGTTTTGTCTATTATAGGCGGGTTCTACGATTTTCTTTAATTTCAATTGATAGTTTCGAAAGGAAAAGAGTAAATCGGGGGTTGTCTGAAAATCTTGAAATGAAGACAAGGAGGCAGGGAGGACGAGGTCCCCAATGTGATGGGCAACATGGGCTTCATTTATCTCTTTCACAGCAAAGATATAACCACAAACACCTAAAGTCCGTTGGATTACAATAATGTTGCTTAGTACATAATTTAAAAGACTTACCAATCCAATCTATAGCGAGCACGTAAACATTAGGCTTCCTCTCTTCATCTATAGGCAATTTATGCAATTGTCTGAGTATAGCACTGTTGGCACGAACGTTTTTGATTTGCTGCTGCTCCACCAGGCTGGCACAAACACCACCCTTCTTCCATTCAGAAGAGCTTTTGTTCATAGAGGCTGCATTCAACAGTAAGTCTAGCTTTCGACCTAGGACAGGCTTCTTATCATCATTGTCATCACACAGCAATTTGTTTTCGTTTCTCGCTAACCTTGTAGCATTGCAACACAATTCGCCATTATGTTTAATACATTTAGTATTGACAACACAATGGGAAAAAACGCGAAAATAGCAATTTCAAAATTTGCAGTGATTTGTTTCTTTACGTAAGAGTGCTATGAAGTTATATCTTTCCAAGAACATATTCATCTAAAACATTTTCTGTAGCGAATATCATAGTAGTTTTTTTCAGAAACGTTGTAGTTTATACCTCATTTTACACCTTTTTTCCCGTGGTGCAAGGAAATATTTCACGGCCAGTCATTGAGATACTTACTCATTCAATGATACACCCGACTTCCTGAAGAGAATATCTAATATATGGACCGTTTTTCTATACCATGTAAGTTCGCTAGCCTTGATATCGGGGAGGAGTAGAGCATCAGCAACCATGTAGTCCAAAATGTCCAGCATCTTCATCAAATCGGTGTCTTCACCACCACCAGAAAGCACCTCCATTCTCTTTTGCATCAGGAACATCCTGGCCTCTTTACTAGAATCATCCACTTTACTAAGGAAATCCGTATAAACATCAATCATATTCGCGTCCAAACCAGACTCTAAACTAGGCTTGCTATTGCCTGCCCCTTCAAGCAAAGCCTCCAAATTTCGTTCTTTAAAGTACTGCTGTTGAACATGAAATGCAGTGCCACCAACCATATAAACGATTCTACTTAGTGCCAATCTCAACGCAAACTCGATTTCTTTAGTTTGATTCTTTCTCAATAGATGATGTGCTAGGTGGTCCAGATGTTCACCAAATGAGGTGGGGTTCAAGTTGCTTGCTATGATATTCAGTTCTTGGGCAGTCGATATTGTAAATTGATTTTTCAACAGATTATATCCAGCCTTGAAAACCAAATTTCTGAAATCTTTACCAGAAACATTCGTAGCTGCTGTTGTGGCTCTTGGGGTCAAGTCATCGATATAGTCGCTTACTTTTTATCTTTTTGGGTTGTGGGATGAAGATGTCGCTAAGAGATTATCTCTATATTGGTCATTGGATTGTTTATAAAGAGCAGAAGTAGTAGCCAATCTATCAGAGCAGGCAATATTTTGATTTCTCTCATCTTGCCTCTAATTCATTCAAATAGTTCAGCATAAGATACATTGGAATAGCATACACAGAAAATAGGTTACCTGTACAACGTTTGCGTATAATGATGCCCATATGTCTTCATTGACATCAAAATCAGTCTATTAGTTGAGTTGGTTCATTACAAATATATATGATTTAATTGTTGCTTATCTCACATCTCAAGTGTATGGTAATTGGGAATCTTCCTGAAATATTTCATACGACTTCTTGAATCGTCCTTTCCACAATCTCAAATCATCAAGTCGTGTAACACTTTTTGTTTCCTGAAGTATGAACTCCTTCTCAATCACCTCCAATAACTGCATTGTGCGTCTTTTTTCAAAACAATCCGATACGTACGCAAGAAACTCTGTATGATAATCTCATCAGATACATAAATCCAACCTTCATTTACATATCATCCTACACAAACCTTGTTTGAACGACATGTAATAATGATCTTTTTGGGTCTAATGGAAGAAGGAAATTGATGGAAGATGGGAAATGGAAACCCTGAAATAGTTTGAATTGGATAACGTCTCCTTTTCTTTCATAATCAGAAATGAGGAGTTCTTGATACACCCCCCATACACCTCAATGGCCGCGAAGTTTTTTTAACAAACATGACGTTGCAAATTAAAAGGGGGATCCACGAATTCCTCTTCATCTTTTTATCATTATTTCGCGACCCTACTGTAATCTAATTTACATTTCACTACAGAGCGACATGGAACTGAAACATTCTACTCAGGGCAAGGTCGTTCTGATTGCAACAATCTAATCTAATTCAACGATTTACCGAGATCGCTGGAGATCTGCCGCGCGAGCTGCTCACGACTGAGGCCACTACCTTCTCCCAGCGAAGCTCAGGTCGGTGACACATGAGTGGTTTGCACCTCGTTATTATAATGATGAAGCATAGTGTCGCAAAGAGCAAAGCCTACACTATACCTCAAAGTGGGATGCTGCACCGTAGTCAGTGAGGTGTATAAGGGGGTGTATCAAGAATTCCACTCAGAAATAGAACGATGAGTAAACAAGATTCAGTTGTCTCCCTCATGCCATTATATTATTTCGGAAGGTTTCTAAGGTAGGTATCTCGATAGGTAGCCATTCTAAACATGAAGTATTTCGATAGGTAGCCACTCCAAACATGAAGTATCTCGGTAGGTAGCCATTCCAACAGTCGTTCTTGACAGCCGTAAGGCATCCAACGACATTCGATGACACCCAGAGCTCCTTTCCTATTGACAATTTCTATCATGCTTGTATATCACCTGTATGTTTCAATGAAATACTAGCTTCGTCGTAACTAACATAAACTTACGTATCCTTTGATTTATATATTTTTGTGAAACACGATATATTCGGCGTACTCACCTCGTTTGATCAAAGAATAGACAATACAATCTGTTTCTACTCGTTCCAGAGCATCATTTAATTATGTGCATTAATATTCTATTTCACAGAAGCTTGTATATCATCATAAATTTATCTTTCAATAAATCATAATAGTTATATTATATTTCAACATAGCACAATATCGACAGGAGTCGTAGCGACTTTAATTACATAGGTTATCATTAGCTGACCGCGCAAAACATTTTCAGACGAGCAGTAGGAGTGTTTAATTGTTGCAAGCTGTACCATTCAGTAACATGCCTTCATCTCTGCAAGCATCTTAGTGGGTGGCCTCTTAAATCTAACGTTATTAACACAGTGTTTCACTCTTGGCATAGAGAGCAATATAGAATATGATGAGTACGACGGCCATGTAAAAAATTTTTTATGTGGATTTTTTATCCTAATGAAACTATTTTCATGTACACACAAATCACATCTATCTACATTGGAACAAATAACCTTATTGTAGACGCTTTAGACAAGCAATGCAACTTGTATATAGATTCTATATGCTTGCTAAGGTTGTAAAGACAATCGAATGCAATGCATCCATTGATACAACGCAACCAAAGGAATCCGGAACTGAAACAGTCTTGAGACGATAATTATACCAAGCTATTCAATCTTTAGAGAACGAGAAACGACAGTTAGAGCAACTACGATCTTTAATTGCAAGTTTATTGCCATAACATATGTATTCAATCGTTTACACACACACACACACACACACACAGGAATTGGCATGTATTGCATAATAACAGCTAAACTATCCGTTTCAACCTACTACATCAGGCGTGTAGAGAATATATTTTGTATAAATCAAAAAAAAAAATTGTTTTGCATTATTCATACATGTTTATAGTACACATGCCGTATTAACTGTTTGATTGTGCAACCATAAAATGATTCGCAGCCCCAGGGCTTGAAGAATAAAAAACACAGCTTATCGAGTTACGATTCGGTTTACTTTTTGTCTTTTGGGAGATGCTGTTAAGATATTAATATTTAGAATGTTGTTAAAGAATAGACGTATCAGCTAATTTGGTTTGTGAATTCTATGATATGATGCAAGTTAGTAATAAAGGTATGCTTTTTACATGTGCTATTGGGAGTATATAAATTTATATGTGGGGTTTGCTATATTTTGTTCGTACCTTTTCACTGTAAATGCATGTATATATATCACATTATTCTTAATGTTTGTATTTTTTATCATAATTCCATCTTAATGTGCTGAACTTAAGAGTGAAGACGAAGAGTGTGTCCTCTGTCAAGAGTCTTAAGTTTCCAGGAGACATTGTGTAACTTGCTTAATAGATAAGAACGTCCTCTTCTCTGAATGAAGCTTCCTCTTTATTTAGGTTTCTATGGTTAAAGCATCTCCAACCGAGATGCTAAATTTACCATTTTTCCCAAAATAAAAAGCGATCTCGCACTTAAAATTTAGGAAATACCTTAAACAATTCGCTAATTGGGATGTTCAAAAGTGCTAATCGCGATGTTCAAAAGCGCAGTGTTTTCAAAAAGCGCAATTTGGCACTGGAGGCATTGTACATCTGAGCAACGCTCTTTTGGGTTCTTACCATTTTGTCCCAGATGGACACCATGCAGGTACACCTGCAGCTCTCCTCGCATTGGAATTTGGCAGTAAGAAGCTGTTCGTTCTTTATGATTTTATGTATTTTACTCTTTCTCTTAAATATAATCAAACTTTGCTAAAAGTTAAAATTTAGCAACCTTTTTATTAAAGAAAAAAAGACCTTAATGAAAGCATTTATAATAAAGCGCTATTTAATCTTTCGGTACCTAATTGCTAATTTGTTGTTTTTCCAACGTTGATATGCGTTTTTGAGACTAGTTGGCTTGGTATAATTTGTAAAATGGCCTTGGCGCTGACCTTCCAAATAACAGGCTTTCCAATTCATTTTTTTGTCTCCAATGCTTTGCATGTAGTCATCAACAAATTTCCAATTTCCGGATGACAGAGTTTGTGAAAGTGGCGATGTAGACGGGATTGGTAGTAATGATGGTGAGGCTAATGGTGGTGATGGTGTTGGTAACGATATCGGTGATGGCCCTCGTGATAGTGATAGTGATGGTGATGGTGATTGACTGGCCATATATTTGATCCTGTAAAATTTTATTATTTCTAATCCATCATTCAGGCAATCAATGGCACGTTTTTTCATGTTGGTATCTGGCAAATCTTCAAGGACTTTGATTCCTTCTTGGAACTTCGATTGAGAGTTATCACATAAATACAAAAGGTCATTTACGACCGTCTTATGAGTAGCCACGTTTTCAAAAACATGCTTGGATATATTGTATAACTGTTGGATAATTGGATCGTGTTGTTGATCGTGGTTGAGAATAGATGGCTTCTGAGCGGTAAAAAACGCACCAAGAGCAACCAATGGGGGTAACGGTGTGCTGATCAAATGGTCGCGAATGGAATCACTATTGAGAATAAAACACTTTTTAGCCCATGGAAAGCTTGGCAATTTGAACAGGAATGGGAGTCGCGCGCCCTTTGTAGTTTTACGCATAATATCGTCTTTGGTCTTGTTGATTACAATAATAAGGACCAAGGGTACGGCATCATACTGTTTGTTCGCTTCCTCACAATATTGCACAACTCGATGTAGAAATTTATCGTCTGCAATATTCTGTACTTCTACCAACAAGGGTGGAAAGGCATTCACGTTTTCAGCAGCATATAATACGCCCAATCTTTTGGCATCTGGCCATTCGGTCGGGTGTGGAAGATATTGATTAACTGCTCTTGGCCCTAATCCGTACAACAGAAAGAGTTAGGATACAGTATATTATTATAATGAAGACTTGACAGGAACTTACCAACAAGCTCCTTGATAATAAAATTCATGACATCAGTGTTTAATAAAATGTGTCTGCTCATAATATCTGTTCCTGCAAAGTAAAGAGAAGAAAATCTGCACTGCTCATGAAACAACGGCAGCAACAAAAAAAAAAAAAAGAAAAAAGGATGTTGTCGGCAACATGAAAAAGAATGTTGTCGACAACAAGGAAAAATCTTGTTGTCGACAACAAGTAAAGCTGTCCAAAAAACCTTCCATAAACAGTGTTAAATTACACTGTTTCTCAAATCATTTGACAGAATATACTGTAAACGATTTGATAAAATTAAGATACGCAACTGATACGATTCTTTTTTTTTTTTTGAGTGTATTGATTCATTTCTGCAAACATCCAGAGAACTTTTAACTTTTGAAGACATATTTATTTAATTGAATAAAGAGAAACCTCTTTCAAGTTGTATGCAAAATTATAAACTTATAATTACAGGGATAATGTGCTAATTATATTTATATTAAGCACAGTTGTGTTTGTCTGTTTGTGTGTAAATTGTTAGGATTTACTTCTTGGTGGTCTTCGAAGAAGCCTCTTTATCAATAGAATCAATCGACTCGACTGATAATTCCAAATTCGAATCTATTATAAAACGCGTTAAATCAGATTGCTCAATATCACTCTTTTACAGTTATACCATACCTTGCTTATCAAAAAGATCATCCAAATCATCATCTTCAGTTTGAGTGTAACCAGTAGGCTTAGCTACTTTTTCAGGCTCATCATCTAAAGCAGAAAAAGTGACTAAAGATAAAAAGAAAAAAAAAAGTTAAAAGCTGCATCATATCATGTGTGCATGAATGCAAAATATAGTTTACCTTCTTCATTATCAGAACTAGTGGTTGATTTGGAATGTTTGGTTGTTGTGATTGGAGAATCAGCAGCAACAGCAGGAACAGCAGTAGTATTGGGAGCGGTGGCAGTAGGAGGGGGAGTAGTAATAGTATCTATGAAATTATCATTAATTTCAGTGTTTCTTCCGCAATTTATAATAACACTTACTTGATGTAGCAACAGGAGAAGAAGAAAACTCATTATCTTCTCTAGCTAATTGCCTGGCAAATTCTTCATCAGACAACAATTGCTCTGCAGGTGTTGAAGTTACAGATTCTTTTCTCTTTGATAATAAAGGGTTACGAACAGGGGATTGACCATTATTACCATCCCATTCATATAAATCGACTGAACCTCTTGATGGAGCTGAAGGAGGAATTTGTCTAGATTGTTGTTGTTGTTGTTGTTGTTGTGTTGGTGGTGGTGATGATGAATGATTATCTGAAAGACTCAAATTTCCCATACCAGATTCTAAAATCCCTCCTTGTGAAGATTGACCTTGTTGTTGTTGAGACTGATCAGGAGCCATGAACTGATTATATAAATTCATGATTTTGTTCTTGGCAGCTATTTTAAATATATTTAGTATTATTGAAAAAAAAGTAAAATGCCTTTTTTTTTTTTTCTTTGGTGTATACTTGCCTGTTCCAGCTTCAATTACTTTTTCCTTGATAATAGGTAACTCTTCTATTATATTAATGCAATTTAGATAAAAATTTCCTTATCTCTACCCCCCAAAAAAAAAAATTACCTTGGAAATTGAATAAAGGTTGATCTTGTTGTTGTTGTTGTTGTTGTTGTTGTTGTTGATTGTTATTATTTTGAGGATAATGAGCATCACCTTCTCTTGCTAAACGTCTTGCATATTCTTCATCTTGTCTTAATTGATTCATACTTTCTGATTGTTCTGGTTCAGCCTTATAAGTAGGATCAGACATGCCAAGCAATATTTCAAACGCGGCATCCAAGTTTCCACCTTGACTTGCGAGGATAGTTTCAATAACATCTACATCCAAGTTTGGAAATGCGTCTTTTAATGTCTTTACATCTCCAGTTAATTCAGTGTTGTTACTCTCGGGGCTATTACTAGTTTGGGTTTGGTCTTCAGAAGAAGGTGAAGTAATAGGTGCTTGCTCTTCGTCTACTAGCTCTGTTGTAGGTGTATTAGGCTTCATAAGCTCATCGACAGGTTTAGTTTGGGGTTCGGACATGATAGTTTTTGTTGTATAAATAAAAAAGAAAGAGAAATAACAAAAAGAAAAACAGAAATATTTCCTTTAAACAACTTGAATGATCGCTTGGCTTTTTCTCTGGGCTCTGGGCTCTGTGTTCCCAAATAACATCATAAGTGCACACATTTAACAACACAAATCCTAAAGCGGGAAATTAATCATATATCAGTCGTCATCATCATTTCCTTAGTTTTCTACTGTGTAATTATGCCATTAAATGTTGTACAGATTTACAGAGTTTATTTTATAAATTATACGCTTCTTCAAGTAAGGTTAGCTCTCATTGTATTGCTTTAAAATGCATAAATGTGCTTAAAATGCAAACTTCCTATTATTTAATGAAAAGTCTGAGACACATAAATATTCTAAAACTATGTTTTTAAAAAATTATTTCAGCAGAATTAAGGGCTTTAAACAACAATTTTAAGTTTTTAAACATTTTTTTACATTTGTATAATACAATGATATTTTTTTTTTTTTTTTTTTGCTACATTACTTAAAAAAGAGGGCGTTACTCATTGAGAAATCTGTTTATCTTGAAATTTTCATGAACTCAGTTTTTCTCCGACACATTTTCCTGTCAAAAGTATTATGATACTACAGCATTTTTTGGATTAGTTTGAGACGAATGAGAGGTTAATGTTTAGACATTTTACCTGAAATTTAACAGAAAGTTCTGCCTATTGTCGCAGTGGTAGGAAATCAATTTAATCAAGCTAATAGTGCATGTGCTTGATCGTTGGAAGTTGTTATAACGTAACATTTTTTCAAAAGTTTTATTTTAGGTTGTTAGCTGTTGACCAGTGAGAATGGGATTGATTTATATGTATTGCTATTGCCAAGAAGAGCCCCCAAATTACATAATATTATTTTCAAATGGAAAAAAAAGTGTCTCTGTAGTATTTGCGTAAAATACACAAAACTATTAGAATATCCTATGTTTCTAAAAGAAAGACAAAATGATGCATATTAAAACCAACTAGCTATATGAAACCTAATTTGATAATCTGTGCCTTTTCATATAAAGCACCACTTGCTCGAGAATCTATTAAGTTCAATTCGATTGGTTGTGCAACACTTATTCACTCTTCAGTACTTATATGTACGGAAGTATTGCTGCTTTCAACATATACTGTTGGTAAATGACCTATATATTTATGCGCTGTTGAGTGTTTGACGTTAATATACGATAAATTTAGTCTTTAACATCTAAAATTCTTTAATCTCAGTATTATACATATTCAGATTTCTCTCTCTCTCTCTCTCTCTCTCTCTTTCTCTTTCTCTTTAGCGGTAAACCTATAAAATAAATGTTCAAATGGCAAATATTTTGATCAATGGTGGTAAAAAATATAATAAGCCCGAGAGAAAAATACAAAAAGAACAGGAAGAACAAGAAAATACCAGAAGCTAAAGACGACAGACAAGCAGCCTCACAAGGTATAAAGTAAATGAGAAAAAGATTTTATTGATTACTATACTCATCAGATATTTATTTGGAAGGGCCAATAAATATTGGAAACTAGAGAAATTCCGATTTCACAAAGAGAAGCTACCTATCATTTCTTTTGGGAATGGCATGTTTGGTAAGAATTCAAACAAGATCCACGGTCTGCCAATAGGTGTAACTGGAGCACTTTAGCAACAGCTGAGGTACAGACAGAGGTCTGGTAATATCTTACTTACTTATGTTGATGAATTCCGAACATCCAAGGTATAAGATGTCGAATTGATTTCGTTTTAAGATTGAATATAAATTTTTTGTAAATATAGACACGCCATTCCTGTAATAATATGTCCTTAACTGTAGAATGCATCGGCCTGAACAGTATTCTCACTTGCAAAAGTTGTGGCATGATGTGACAACGTGATGTTAATGCATCCAAGAACATTTACAAGATATCAAGTATAGTCAGCGGTCTCAGTCGCCCAGAAGCATTTTGCAGAAGCAAATAATGCTTTTTTTTTATATATATTTTACATCGCCGTATCGTATACGGTTTTCCTTGCAAAAGAAATTTAGATTTTTACAGGTAATATTTCTGAACATTAACCTCTCATTCGTTTCAAACTAATTTTTTCTGTCTAAATTTTATTTTCATTTCGTCCAAAAAAAGATAGATTTACATTTGATTCATCCAAAAAAAAAAAAAAAAAAAAAAAAAATCTAACGTTATCTCTAAATACTGTACTCCCCATACCTGAAGCTTAAAGTGCGTAAAACTGGTAGTTCCATAAGGACTTACAAAGAAACACAAATATACGAATGTGCAATATAAAAAAAAATATTTTTAATTTAAAATATATTATGGCCTAAAAACGTATTAAATTGCTCGCATCTTATCAGAAAATGCTCGAGCGAAACGTTTTTAAAAGTTGACAGTTGACAGCAAACCCTATACATTAGATACCGGCAGTTGTAAATCATACTGTGCTCTCGGTGTTTGCTATTAAGCTAATAACCTGGTTTATAACTTTGTTTTATCATTTTTTCAAGAATTTAAAAAGCACGCAGCAGATAACGCTATTTACTGTATGTTCATTTTATCATTAGCTGCTGGTTATATCAGCTGCAAAAACAGGATATTTTTGGATACTTGTTTTTGGATTAAAGTTGAGCATCTAAGGTACATTGGCATGTAATGTTTTTTTGAGGCTATTTATTCAGAAAAAGTTTTTATAGTTCTTTTAATAGTTAATAGAAAGAAACGCAATTAAATACTTTATGATGCATTTGTCTAGCTTATATAATAAAAAAAACTTAAAAACTATTTTTAAATACTAGAAGTAGTTCCTAAAAGAAACAAATTCAACGACAAAGGCTTAATCAATACATCATAATAGCAACAAATACTACTCTGTTATTTACAATATCCCGTTTATTTCATATAGTCTGCATGCGATTTATTATTTTAATATGTTTTATAGCAAGTGGATTTAGCAAAATTTCCGTTTCCTGGCCTAGCTTACAAGTAGCGGTTTTCAACCCTAAGTTTTATTACTACTAATCTTCTCTGTTTGATATATTTAATTTAATAGATTTAAGTATTTATAGCAGATATAATTTGCTCAAGCATAAATACTTGGAGGTAATCAGAGGCTTGAAGGTTGGGTACATTCAATCTTCTTCAAATATTACAATACGCCGCGTTAATTTAACGCATAAGCCTAGGAATGTTTGATATTTAGCAATTCGATTGGAGAGTATAGATCCAGGTATTAGAAATGCGCCGAATATGTGATACGAGAGCATGAAAGAGAAGTATATCTTGCTTTTGAATGTGCTGAATAATTCAGGGAAAGACATAAAACACTCAAAGGGTAAGAAAGAGCTATAAAATGTTCAAATGAACATATTGATATCTTGCTTATACTATTTTTTGCAATTTTCAAAAAATAAATAATCGGTTAAATCAACAATTTATTTTGGCCTACGTTTTCAAGGTTTCGGCTTATTAAGATATGTATATAGTATTATTTTGTTATACCTTTGCCAAAGGCAAATGGAACATACGTCTGGTTTATTATAGTATAAGATAAAAAAAGTGATCAACCTGATGGTTTTTGCTGTGTTGTATCATACATTCGAATGATTTTTGTTTGATCAGAATCGTTTTGGGAGAAAGCATACCCCCGAGATTGCTTTAATCTTTGAATTTTTCTTACTTTGTTTACAGCTTGTCTAAAGCGATCCATTCGAGGACGATAATCAGGCAAATTCATCTTTTGTATTTCTTGAATGTAATGATAACTTTTAGTTCTATACATACGTTTATAACTTTAAATCAAATTAATATACTATGCTGCCAGTAAGATGTAAAATAACTTACTATTTCCATAGATAATCTCTTAGATTACATGCTAAAGGTACCAAAATAAAGAATAACCAATAATTCACGTTGCCAAACAATCGAGGAACAATACCAATGTATTCCATGAAAATATCCCAAGGTAAAAGCGGTCCAACATAAGATACTAGAGGCATAAATATAAACCAAATTACCATAGATCCTGGTATAGCTATCACTGTGTATTTTGTCCAAATACTAAATTTAAAGTATAAATTGTTACACACATATCAGGTATTTTCATACAATGACATACTCTGTAATTAAAGCAGCTTTCCATAGAATAGTGGCTAATGTAGCTGTAAAAATAGTGGTACCAACCCACCATTGTCCTCCCGACCACCCAAGTCCACCAAATACTTCATCTCTTCTAAATGCTGCCATACCTAAAAAGAATAGTAGCTAACATATACATATACATATATATGCGTAAGTATCTTCTCTTAATTACAAAAAAAAAAAAAAAAAAAAAAAAAAACTTACAGCAGAATGATATACAGCATTCATAATCCATCCCCAAAACCTCTTTTGATTGAAGAATTCATTTTTTTGCCCCAAGATGTATATTTGAGGGTATTTATCTAATAATCGAGCTGATGCAAATTGATCAAAGATACCAATTGCCATTGGCGGTAAAATAGTGAAAAATACATTGAAACAGGACATTGTCCATGATTCATACAATGTTTGACCTGAAAATCCGTTAAAAATAGCATACTAAATAAATTAAAAGATTAAATAAAATGTATATGTATATAATAATTAAATTATATATATCTATATATATATATATATATTTACCCAAAATTGAGTCAAATACAATGCCACATTCTTATAAAAATAGTAAAATATCATCTTACTAAGCCGTTGATATGCCCAAGATCCATGAACCAACAACAACTTTTTGAGAAACCTAAATTGAGAAATAGCAAAATCTGCACTGCGAGCAGCTTGAAGGCCTTCTACACCACTAATACCAATACCAACATGAGCAGCTTGAATCATGGAAACGTCATTCGCACCATCGCCAATAGCCAACAATATAGAATTGGAAAATTTCTTGACCAATTTAACAACGAGGGCCTTTTGTAGGGGCGAAACACGACAACAAATTACGGCTTTACATCGAGTAGCAACATCATAGAATAAACGTTCCATATTTTTCTCTAATGCAAAGGTTAAAGCTTTTCCTTCAATTACCAACGCATGCACCTATATAAGAAATATTAATATGGAGTTTTTTTTTTTTTTTTTTTTTTTTTTTTTTTGTTTATAGGTAAACTTACTTCAGGTACATCAGTATCATTGGTAATATCAAGTCCCAATTCATTTAGTTTTTGAGTCAAAAAGGTTTCTGTTGATGCATAGTCATCTTTATTGCAAACCAGCAAGTCCATTTCCTCAGTTAATAGCTTACAACTATAACCAATGTTGATGGCAGTTTCTTGTCGATCACCTGTGAGAACCCAAACTTTTATATTAGCTTGTTGTAAAGTATGGATTGTTTCAGGTACACCATCTTGAAGCTTATCTTCAATAGCCGTGGCCCCTAATAAAGTCATATCTTTTTCGATGATTTCGGCAGCTTTATCTAGTTCTTCGGCTCGATTTGTGAGAGTAGTTGATGCACTTTCATAAATAGTTGACCAATGATCATATTCTTTTTGTGAAATCTCTCGCATTGCATAACATAAAGTACGAAGACCTTCAGAAGCAAATTCCTCTAGATGATGCAGTGTTTGTTCTTCAAATGGATCATTAGGAGCTAATCTTTCCAATATAACAGAATCAGCACCTTTACAATACAACTTGATTTTACCATCTGGACCCTTTAAAACCAAAGACATTCTCTTTCTTGTTGAATTGAATTCGCATACATTTAAAATAGTAAATTCAACTTGTTGATCTTGAATTTTGCAATTAATAGAATGTGGACGTCTTGCATAAAAATGATACTTGAATATTTGGCTTGCACCTTGAACTAATGCACCTTCATCAGGCGAAGATGCTTGGTAAACAATTTCATCTGAATCTTTTACTACTTCTGGTATAACTGTATGACATGTCATTAAAGATGTCATAAATTCGTGTATAATATGAGCATGTTGAGATGTTTCTAGATGATTTTCCAATTGTGTAAATGAATATTGTCCATTAGAATCACTTTCTGATGTTGGTCTTCTTTCAGGATCCGCTGTAGTAGCATAAGATAAACCAGCAATAGAGCATTCTCGAAATTCCATTTCATTACAAGTTAATGTACCAGTTTTATCTGAAAATACATATTCAACTTGACCTAGTTCTTCAATTAAACTGCTACTTCTAGCTACTGCTGGTGTATCTGTTTTTGCATAATAAATATCAAGATCATTATCAATCATGATAGACTGTACAAATTTAACAATTTCCATGGTAACCATTAAACTGATTGGAATAAAACTGTTGAATAAAATCATAAATGTCAAGATGCAGAATCCAAATTCTCTTGCTCGTTCAGTTTCTGGAATTTGTAAATAGCTCCATTGATCTCCTGCTTTTGTAGAAGTTACTAAATTACCAACTGAACAAAGAATGCTCATTATAACAAGCATTGTAAATAGATATAAAATGTTTCGATTTGTGATACGAGTTACATTGGAAGCTTTTGTTGGTTTTTTACTATAAAAAAGATTTAATCTATGTTAACAATTATTCATATAAATAAATATATACATATATATATATATATATATATATATATATATATACCTTGAATTCAACATCAATTTAGTTTCGTGACCTGTAAATACAACAATGCCATAAATCCAACTTGTATTTCGTAACTGAGCTCCTCTTAACAAAAGTTTTGATGGATCTAATGGAAAATCTTTTGTTTTACCATCCAAATTTAGACCAAGTGTACCGTCATAATTGTACAACCGATTGTTTGGTTGTTCACATTTCAGAATACCAGCCAAGTTACTAACATCAGAAGGAGACAGATAAGAGGCTGTTTCTGGTAAAGCTTGCTTTATCTTTAAATTGACCTCACTATTATATACAATAAGGAAACAGCTATGTATAGCAATTTGCTTTTAATATTTACCCATCCAAATTACTTGTCTCAATATAACATAGACCCTCTGGTTCAGATGAACTTAATAATATCAAATCTGCTGGAAAGAATTCTTTGCTTTCAATACGACAAATATCGCCTACTTTAACTTCTCTCCATTTTTTAGATACAAATTGACTACCATCGTATATTTTGCATTGTCGAGCATTTAGTTGATGATCTGATTTATGAACACCCTATAACAATATAACATTATAACGTAATCAGTCAATCAATCTATACCTTTTATACTTGCTAATATTCTGTTTTGATTTTTTTTACCCTACATAATCTTCAATAATTTCTTTAATCGCAGTGATTAAAAGTACAATAATTAATGGAATAAGTGTAGTATAACGAGATGTTGGTGAAATGTTTGGAATTTGCTATATATATATATATATGTGTGTGAGTATATCATGATACATTTACATGCACCATATAGTAAACACACAATACCTGAATACCAGATATAAATAAAAAAAATAAATTGGCTGATTTACTAAATTCTACATACAAGAACTTTGGAAGAAATGAAATTGGGTTGTATTTTGCAGTAGATACTCTATTTTGCATAAATTTTGCATTTAATTGAGGTTGGTTAATGTAAATAACGCGAGGCTCATTTCCATTTTGTTTATATCGTCTGTGTGGTAGTATTCTTGATAACAGGCTCTTCTTTGATACTTTGTTTTCTGGTGGGATGATTGCTTTTTCTTCCTTGTCATCAGTTCGATCCAACATCTCGGTTGATTCAAATGGTTCATGACTATTGTTTGTAGAGAGTGAATAATTTGGAAATAGATACGATGCTTGTGGGGGAATTGGATGATCTCCTAGTAGTCGGAAATCTTCATCTCTCTCTACCTCTTGTTCCTCTAAAAAATGTGGAAAGTATTTAATTTTATGCATTTCCAAATGTATATGCAGTGAGTCTATTATACCTCGCCTCATTCTATTTAAATAATTTTAAGAATAAAGAAATCACAAAAAAAGAGATAAAAAGACGGTACTTTATATTATACAAAAAGCTATTGTACATAAAAAGGAGGAAAAAAAAAGTTAAACCAAATAAAAAGGGGCATGATGGTAGAAGGGAGGGGGACACAAGAGGAGGCTTGGTCAATTGTGTTGGATCGAATAGAAATGCGGGTCTTTTTCCATAATTTATGATAGTAAAATCTTATTACAAAAAGTTACACCTTTACTAAAAATAACCTACAATAACATTTTTTTTTTAGTTCTCTTTTGTTTTATATCACCTGAGGTGTTAAGATCAGACATTTACCTACAAATCAATAAAATGTCAATGCTTTAAGCGGGAATTAGCATACTTTTAAAGCTTCTTACATTATCTTTTTTTTTTTTTTTTTCATTTCTCAAAATTTCGTACATACTAACAATAATACTCTATTATGGATGTGTGCCTGATTTAAATTTTAGTTTTACCAATGTTAGTGTAGCTGCTATCTTTTTTTTAATAGAAAATTGCCACTAAAATCAGTCTCAAATGGAACGACAAAAAATAAAATAAAACACACAAAGCAACATTCAAAGACACAAAAATTCATCAATAGACAAGCTGAATTTGATAAAATCAAATAAAGTAGGACATGTGTAACCTTGTTTTACCAAAACTGATGAAACGCAATAAAAAGGCAGAGTAAAAATCTGCATTTGAAATAGCGTAAAAAGTTACTTCAGGGATTTTTATAGATAAGTAAAATAATAAAAATTAATTTTAATGCTTTATTTGTTGAACATAAACTATTGAAATGCGTTTTATATTTTTTATTTTGCAGAATTATTATGAAATTATAGAAAAATACGAGTATGAGTAACAGTGTTCCACCAAAAATTGCATAATTTGGCAACTTTAAAGTGCGAATTTTAGTGGTTAAAGATGTTTGCAGTTGCTTTGAAGTATACCAAACGATTTCTCTCAATCAATAGATACTTTCTATACCATTTTCTTATTTTTTTTCAGATATATCAATTTTGATGCTTTTGGATGAGCAATGATAAGGGTAAAATTCAAATTTGGGTAAATATGGATTTTTAACCCCAAAATCGGCACTTTTTATTAGGGTATATATCGGTACCTAATGACCAGAAAAAGTTGGGCTACCTTTCTAGAGCTTATATTTTGCTTTTGTAAGCTTATGATTTTGACTTTTTCTCCAGAAACTGTTTTTTTGTATTTTTGATGATTGCGCAGTTTTTTGTAAGCAAATGTTTTCTAAATCTAGCACCATCGGGTAGTCCGTAAAATTCTCTATCGAGTTTAATTACTTGACATACTGCGATAAATATGCAATTTTGGGAGTAACTATCAAAAAACTAGCCGATTTTTTTTGAAAATGTCCAAAATGAACAAATGGAAATGGAAAATGTTGACGGTGTTTAAATTAATTTTCACAGCCTAATTTGCTTGTTTACGTTTTTAAAGCACATTTTACCATACTAAAATACTAAAAAAAAGGGGTGCATCAATCACATATTTATTACTTGAGGCAGATTCGGTAGATTTGCATCCACATGTAATATGCTCAATTTTTATTTTGTTGCTTAGCTTTTTAAATGAATCTAATTCATTGCAGGTTATTTTTGTTGGATGGTTTGCTTTTCACTTGCTATGCTTTTTTTTTTTTTTTTTTTACCAAAAATAACGAAATTTTCTTAATTTCTTTCTTGGTATCGTATTTATATTTTACTACATGTTTCCAAAACGTCCGCTAAACATATTGTAGATATCTATATATTTAATGACGAAAATTACTACAATTGATGAGATAAACTAAAATATTTGTTTTATATGTTTAGATATATGAATATTCTAGTTTATTGATATCAAGAAATTCTTCAATGTTGAAAAAGTTACACAAAATTGGACGGCATCTTAAACGTAATTTGTCATGATATCCTCTTTCATCCTTACTACATTTCTGAATTATTTAATTTACGATCAAAGTACTATAAAAAATATTTGTATCTGAAGATGTTAGAGTCAAAGCGTAGAATAAGTTTTAAAAAGTAAACAAGTAAATCAAAGCAATTTAAATGCCACATCTGTATAAAAATCTAAATATTTTATACAAAAATCACTGTACAACAAAGAAAAATACGATAAAATGTTGAATGCAACATTATTGCTAAAATATATGCTCATATACAACCGTTTTTAATACTGCCATGTGGGTTTTAGTAGTAACAGCTTATACCGGAGTCAAAATTAGCTTATGATTGATTGAATAAACAAAAACTCTCAGCCCTTTTGTAAAAAAAAAAAAAAAAAAAAAAAAAAAAAAAAAAAAAAAAAAACCAGGCAATGTAACCTTAAAAAATAAAGGGTCTAAAATTTAATTTCACATCTTTGTAAACCATCTCAAGATATTAATGATTTAAATCTTCTTTAGACCCTTTTCCCTTTTATAATAAAATGCCAGTGGGAAATAATCCCAGTTTTTTTTGTGCGGGATAAAATAATAAAATTATCTAATAAGAATGCTATATTGATTAATAGAAAATCTTCTCAACAGGGTTCTAAGATTAGACGGGGCTTTCAGGGTTTAGTTTAATTACTTTTTAAGAAAGGAAATAAAATTTAAACAGTCCAGAAAGAAGCCATTCGGATTGCTTGCCAGGGTCCTGTGGGATTATCTAATCAAAATATGAAAACCAATGATATCATTGATATCAGTGATTATGAAATCAGGCTGCTTTTACATTATACTACAACCAAAAAGCATCTTCCCGAGGCTTTTAATTGATATTCCCTATCAACCATTTTGTGCAATGTCTTTTTTTTTCGATTTATTTTTATTTTCTTTTTTCTGTTGATTACATACATATATATGTATATAAAAGTAAGAATATAAATTCTTTTCTTTTTTTTTTTATAGTTCAGTTTAAATGAGATTTTCCTTTTTTCGATCAGGGAAATTGTAGAAAGGAAAAGACCCTGAATGAGATGTAAAACCTATTGAATGAATATCCGCTTCCCCGTGTTGCCCCAGAAACATTCGTTTAATGAATGATTGGGTCATTAGAGTAGACCCTGTCTCTACTTTTTTTTTTCCTTTTTTTTTTTTTGAACTCGGGTAATCTCAAAAGGTATAAATTTGCCTTGATGTATAATCTCATTTTTCTTGTTTTCCTTTTTATTTTCTTTATATATTTACATTTATAAAATAATATTACTATACAAAAATGAGATTGGTTATTCGCGATGATTATGATGAGGTTACAAGCTATGTTGGTAAGTTTTTTTTTGGTTGGTAGATAACTAAATTTTATGCTAAATTATTGTAAAATAGCCAACTATGTCAAGGAGCGTGTCAAGCAATTCAACCCTACTGCTGAACGTCCATTTGTTATTGGTCTTCCTACTGGCTCTTCTCCTGTAAGTGTATATAAAGTTTTGGTTGAAATGTACAAGGCTGGTGAAATTAGTTTTGAACATGTTGTTACTTTCAACATGGATGAATACGTTGGTTTGCCTCGTGATCATCCCGAATCCTATCACTCTTTTATGTGGAAGAATCTCTTTATGCATGTTAACATCAAGCCCGAGAATGTTCATATCTTGGATGGTAATGCTCCTGATTTAGATGAAGAGTGTAAGAAATTTGAAGCTGAAATCGCTCGTGTTGGTGGTATTGAACTCTTTTTGGGTGGTATTGGTCCCGATGGTCATATTGCTTTCAATGAACCTGGCTCTTCCTTAACTTCTCGTACCCGTGTAAAGACATTAGCTTATGAAACTATTATTGCTAATGCTCGTTTCTTCGATGGTGATGTCTCCAAGGTTCCTAAACTTGCTTTAACTGTTGGTGTCGCCACTGTCATGGATGCTCGTGAGGTTCTTGTTATTATTACTGGTGCACACAAGGTAAAAAAAAAAAATCTTATGTAATGTATAACCATGACTCACACAAACAATTTACAATATAGGCTATTGCTTTGGCTAATTGTATTGAAGGTGGTGTGAACCACATGTGGACAGTTTCGGCTATTCAAATGCATCCTAAGGGTTTGATCGTGTGTGATGAAGATGCGACCCTTGAATTGCATGTCAAGGTAAGACCAAAATTAGTAAAGCAATTTACATGTTTATCTAATTATATTGTATAGACTGTAAAGTATTTCAAATCTATTGAACACGTTCACCAATCTTTAATTGGCCCTGAAAACTTATCTCTTCAAGGTGGTGTTAAGCAACTCAAGAAGTTAGCTTCAAGCTCAAGATCTCAAACACCCTTAAATGGTCCTTATGACGAGTAAAAAACAAATCTCGTTTTGTCATATTTTCATCTCTTTCTTTTTCAACACTGTTTATAACTATAACTATACACCTATATTTTTTTTATAAAAAAAAAAAATAAATAATTATATAATCTATACATCTAACTTTACTAATGTGATACATGTTCTTTATATTTTTCACTTGCACCAAAAACATTAAATAATATTATCAGGGTCTCAGGGAAAAAGCATGCGATTTGGAAGTAATACAGTGCACAACGTACCACCTGACAAAGCAAACCACTTGATTATAAAAGAAAAGCTTGGGCTAAAGTATATATATACCTCTTTTTTTTACCCTTTTTTAAATTTTAAATTTTCTCCCTCGGTTTTTATTTCTTTCTTTTCTTCTTTTTTTTTTTTTTTTTTTTTTTTTTTATTTCATTCCTTTCAAATATGACAGATCCATTATTACATATTCGAAAAGAATTTGATTTAAATCAAAAAGTATTCAAATCAATAGTTGAAGGATTCAAAGCTGAATATGAAGATGGCCTTAATACAGCTTCAGCGTCAGGTCTTGCAACTATGATTCCTTCTTATGTTACTACATTACCTACAGGTAAAGAAAAAGGAACTTATCTTGCCTTGGATTTAGGTGGAAGTACACTTCGTGTTTGTGCTGTAGAGTTATTGGGAAATTGTCAAGTTACTGTAACAGAAATTCGTCGTCATATTGCTCCAAATGATCCCCTAAGAACTAGTGGAGCAACAGCTTTTTTCGATTGGATCGTTGATGCTATTGCAGAATTGATAGAAAAAATTAGTTATGATGCAGTACATGCAGATGGTCCACTTTCTTTAGGTGTCTGTTGGAGTTTTCCCGTAGAGTATGTTCAAGTGGTTGCTGTTTATTTTGCTTGATTTCTAATGCTTTTATATATATTTTCTTTAGCCAAACAAGTGTTTCTGCAGGCAGAATTCTTCGAATGGGAAAAGGTTTTACAATTGAAGGAGTTGAAGGATATGATCTTTCTACTTTATTTCAAGAAGCATTTAAACGCAAGGTGAGTTTCTCTTATTTATAAATAATATATAATATATAAATATATATAAATATATATATATATTAACTGGATAAATAATTTATATAGAATGTAAATGTTAAAGTGACAGCTCTGTTAAATGACACAGTTGGTACATTAGTTGCTCATGCATATACTAATCCAAATACTCGTGTTGGATTCATTTATGGTACAGGTGTAAATGCAGCTTACCCCGAAAAAGTATCTCGCATGGTTAAATTAAGCGGAAAGGAACAAAATAATAATTACAATCAAGATACAGCCATGCTGGTTAATACAGAAATTGATATTTTTGGGAGTGATGCTTATTTACCTTTAAATAAATACGATCGTCAACTTGATGCTAATCACTCTCAACCAGATTTTCAATTATATGAAAAAATGATGTCTGGTGCTTGTATTGGAGAATTAGTAAGATTAGCAGCATTGGATTTAATTGAAAATGGTAATTTATTTAAGGGTCATCGTCCCACTGAATTTGCTATTTCTATGGAATTTAGTACATCAATTCCAAGTGATATTGAAGGGTAAGTTGTTTACAAAGAACCCTGGTTATGATGTTATTTATTGTTATCTAATGAGGGTTATACAATTGTGTCACAAATAATCTAAATATAAACAATTTAGGCATCTTAACGATTCTATTGAAACACGTTTTGAACATCTTAAAGAGTTGATTCATTTTGAAGATGGTTATACAATGGAGTTGAATGATTTAAATGTGTTTACTGAATTATGTCAAATTGTATCAAATCGTGCTGCAAGATTAGCTGGTGCTGCTATGGCTTCTCTTATTGAACAGCAACAGGATTTAATGAATGGATCTGAACCTATTGTTATTGGTGTAAATGGATCTACTTACGAAAAGTATCCTGATATGCATCAACGTATTTACAATTCTCTTGTCACCTGGTTTGATTCTCAGGTGAGTGAACGTATCCAAGTTGAATTAGCTACAGATGGTGGTAGTATTGGTGGTGCACTTATTGCTATGTTGGCAGAGAAAGAGGAACAACAACAACAACAACAACAACAGCAACAACAACAACAACAACAACAACAACAACAGCAACAGCAACAGCAACAAAAGTAAGTTGAATAAAAATACAAAAAATGTGCCCATATTTACTAAATCTTTTAAAAAATAAGGGTCTCGATACAAAAGACCCTGTCTGCCACTGAAACAACAAACAAGGCAATTCCAAATAATCATCCTCCTCCACCTTCTTTTCTTGGTTGCTTATTTGGATGGTTAACACCACTCAGAGCAAAAAGAGGTGATACTAACAACACATCAGGTGTTGATGAGACCATAAAATTCAATCAAGAAAAACTTTAGTGTAATTCCAATTCTTCTATTTCGTGATACATTATCTAATTCATGTGGGAATAATTTTTTTAATCTATATTAGCACCCTTTTAATAACAAACACACAAACACACACACACACACACACACACACACACACACACTCTTTCTCTTAATAAACCATAATTTAAAATTGACATGTTTTATTATTTCTTTGATTGCTGAATCCAAATACTTTGATTGTTGTATGCAAGTATTTGGATTGCCAAATCCGAGTACTTTGATTGATCCAGGTGTTTTTATAATCCTGTACGAGCCTTCCTTGGTTTAGCTGCTTTGTTTAATGAACGTTTCTTATTTAATTTAATCACTACAATGGGTTTAAGTGTTTTGCGTGGCATATGCACTTGATTTGCTGTATTAGTTTTATTCGGCTTGCGTACATTGGTATGCTTGTGTGCTTTGCTTGGTAAATGCTTTTTCGTTTGTTTACGTGCTTTGATTGGTAAATGCTTTTTCGTTTGTTTGTGTGCTTTGCTTGGTGAACGTTTTCTCGTTTGTTTGCATATTTTTATTGGATTCTTTAATGATTCAATTACAATTCTTATCTTTTTAGCGCGTTGAGGCTTTTGTTTCAATTGCTTTTTGACACCCTTTGAAGGAAGTTTATGAGGGGTTTCGATTTTACCATAAGCAGGATTTATTAATCGCAAGACACGAACCAGTTTTATATTTACTTGTATAGATTCAGCAGATATGTCAGTTCGACAAGTAAAACATTGGTTTAATTTGCTTTTTAAAAGACATCGCATGCAACATATATGGCCACAAGGTGTTGTAATGGGATCCTAATTATAAGCTTAGATAAGATGATTGTGCGTTTCAATGATTAGTTTTACCTTGATAGGTTTTGAGCATGCGTTACTAGAACAGGCGAATGCTTCATCAAATATATATTGAAGAAACTCAAATTCAGACCAAAATTCCATTTCAGAGATTTGATCCCATAATCGTTTATTATGTACATCTTTTTCAATGGCTTTGTTAACTTCAGCTGTAGTTGTGTATCTCTTTAATTTCTGTGTATCCTCTTCTTTTGGATTTATTAATCGAAGTCCTTTTTTTGATGCTACCCTTTTTCCATTACTAGACCATGGAGGCATTTCGGGATCATCTCTTCTAAATAGAAATTTCCAAATAACATTGCCAGTAGTTGGTTCTGCAAATAACATGAGTTTTCCAGATAAGCAAAAACTTTTCTGATCTACATACCTGTGTATGGCCAATATTTTACTATTTTATACTCTCCATCATATCTAAAGCCTTCAGTAGGTGCAAATTGAGGATGAGTAGACTTTAATGTGCTTGCTCTACAAACACGAATAGGCTGACTATTTCTCCAATTAATTGCTCTCCCGCCTTTTTTAGCATCGACTGGTGCATTGCAAGTAATAGCTAAATACAAATTATGTCTCAATAATTCTTGTGATGGTAATTGACTGTTGCAATAAATTCCTTCTTGCTTAGATCTCCCACCAAAACCTGAATAAATAAACTCATATCCATCATCTCTATCCTCAATAATACCATGTGCCAAAATAATCGATAAAGCTCCTACTGTTCCATTAGCAAAAATTGATTTGGCAGGCGTTCTATGTACTCCCCACTCAGCAGATAAGCTTTTTGATGCCCAACTTTGCCCAACGTAAACTCCAGGAATTTTTCCAATGTGATGATGTGGAACTACGGCGCATTCTTGTTCTCTAATTGTAATTGATTTACTATTTGATGTTTTTAATTGTTCATTTTTTCCAATAATTTTTTCATGATCTCCATTATAGCATTCAGGGCAATACCTAGTAATAATAACGAAAAAAAAAAAAATTGAGCATCAGGAAAAAGCCTTTATGTGCATTAAATGCATATTTTTTCTAGTACCAATATTGAGTTTTTGGTGGTGCTGTTAATCCAGCGCAATCAGTATGCCAATAACCATTGCATTGATCACAAATCTAACATTTACAACGAATGAGAAAAAGTTTTTTTTTTTTTTTTTTTTTTTTTTTTTCGATAAAGATTGCGCAACTAACCAATGGATCACCAGTTTTCAAAAGACATTTAACACATCCACAATCAGGGCATGTTTCTTGACGCGTATCATTTGTACATGTTGGACAGACAAAATTATCAAATGGCATGGTTATTGTATTCATATTTTCAATGGTTGAAGTCTTTGGTCTTTTTTTTCCTGCAAATATAACAATTCTCTGATATTCTCTTTTGCGCTTTTTCGCAGCAGTATACAAGTGTACAAATACACATGATTTATCTCTCACTCTATAAGTCGAGAATAATCTAGCTGGTGTGCCATCAAGACAATCATCCAGCATCTTGGTTTTGTTAAATGACTTGATTTTAAAATAGTTTTATATAAAAAAAAAAAAAAAAAACTTACAATCTTTCCAAGAGCAATTAAAGAAAATGAAGCATCTCGGGGTATCTCTAATGTTTTTATAATCAATTTTCTAAATGTTGATACAGTTTCATCTTTTGCAACTTCTATGCTAAATGATTTTTGATTTTGACTCGGTACAAGTATTTGAATTTTCATAGAATCTCACAGTATACAAATATAAAAAAGAAGGGGTGATAAAAAAAAAAAAAAAAATTTAATTCTAAAATTCAATGTCTGCTACTAAACAAAGATGGTCGCTTCCAAAGTGCTTATTAGGCAAAGAGGGCTTTAAATAATCTTGTTCATCAGGCATCAATAATAAACTCTTGATCCTAATTGATGAATTGTAATCTATAAACATATAATCCAATGTTCCTTGAAATTGTGATGCATAGTCTGTAAATCTTGGTTCTCCAAAAAGGCCTTGATTGTTGGCATCTGGATTTACGCTACCAAAGAGACTATAAATACTCTTCCATTTAATGTTGTTTTGATATTTAGACAAAAGCAATTCAATAGTATCCAATTGATCAATTGAAATTGCAATACTTTGGTCTTCTTCTTCTTCTTCTTGCTCTATCTCTTCTTTATTATCAGAAGATGATTTGTAAATGCGAGATTCATTTAAATCTTGGATATGGAAATCAGAAAGTTGATTAGTTGTCAATAATCCATAAGCAGCATCATCTGGTGTAGTATTGAAATCACCAAATAAGAATGGCTCCCATTTGACATTATCATCTAACTTTTGTTTAAAATCTAATAATCGATTGGCGTAAATAATGATTTGTCTATATCTTTCATAATTAGATGTAGGTCTCCAATACAAATGTGTATTTCCTACTACAAATCCAATATTGGAATTTGATTTCAATTCTAATGCTAACAATTGCGCAACATTTCCAGTCATGTAAGAAGGTGCACATAAGGTGTCTGTATTGTAATCTACTGTATCATATTTTACAATATTAAATTTATCCTTTTTGAATGCAATACCGCATCCATGACGCTTTGTTGGATGTGTATAATACATTACTTGATACCCCAATTCTGCAAACATTCCTTCATAATACACCTCAAAATTATCCAATTCTTGCATTGTAAGAATATCTGGATTGTAAAGCTTGATCTCATCCAAAATCATTTTTCTTCTAGCTTTCCATTTAATGTAATCACCTGAATCAGGAAATAATTTTCGTTTGATCAAAGACTGTGCCAATATCTATTGAATTATTAGTCTAACAATAATTGAAAAAAAAAAAAAAAAAAATAAATAAATAAAAAAAAAACTATTCTTATTCTCACATTAAATGTCATCACACGAATATTCCCTGATATAGTATCTAGCTTTGGCTGATCAGGAACAGTGGCAAATGAGCGTTCAAACACTTTTCCTGGTGGTGATTTTTGAACCTGTGGTTTACTATTGAGTTTCTTCTTGGCATCCTTTTTTGCTTGCTTTAATCGTCTTAGTTCGTCAATATTAATGGGCTTTTTGGGATGTATAACGCGTTCTTCAGTCATGACAGGTAGTGGCTTTGTATGCAAAGTACATTTATAAAGAAGTATCCATCAAAAATATTTATAGAGTCTTCATCTTTATTTGGTTGCTACTACTAGTTTACCGCAGTCGTTTGAAACTCAATTACTGCGGAATGCCTATCATTTTATGAGAACATCTTATTACATAATTAAAAGGATTTGTCCTTTATGTCTTTTATTGTTATCTCAAATTAGATTTATATATAATATATATATATAGTACAGTATATAATGCTATTTTTATGCAAATCAGAGATTTAGTTTCATCACGTAGATGCATTTGTTATTGAGAGCAAGAAAATGCGTAAAACGCTTTTTTTTTTTTTTTTTTTTTTTTTTTTTTACAAATATAGCTTTCTTCTGAGGAAAAACGCTAAAAATCTTGAGGTGCTGTAAATAAACAAATTTGTGTGTTTCAAACAAATTCTGATTCACCAACAACAAAGCTGAAATTTTCATTGGCTTAGAATTCTGCTCTAAGATAAGTAATTTTATGTATTTTTTCAGTACAGTTTCATAAAAGAAAATACAAAACAAAAAATACCAAAATATACTTCAAATGCTATACAACAAATACTTAAAGATTTAGCATTTAGTCTTTGCCATGAGATGGTGATAATTATTCGAAAAACTGACTTACATTTCCCCCCGCTTGAACTCAGATTTTTAGTTTCATATATTTCATCAAAAAAGCAAGATAAATCATTTTGATAATAATAAATTTTGTTTGTTTTGCATTACTTTACAACATATTTGAGTATCAGAAGTTTTTCAAATTTTCGTTTTTTTGTTGTTTTTTGACAATTGCAAGATTTCTAAACTAAAAACATAACCATTTTTACGCTCATACATCAAAGGTTATTAATATCTATTTCCTGGTTTTTTTTTTTCTGTTGAAAAAATATTGATTTTTGGTGGAGAAATCAAATTTTTGCAAAACATCGGCTTTGGGTAGATTTAGCCTTGTACGTAGGCACTCGAGATTCGGATTTCGAAAAAAATCGACTTCAAATTCAATTTTCTCAACAAAAAATATAGCTATAGTTGCGAGCAATACTTCAATCTGTAGATGAATTGCATGTGAGTTATATCGTACTATTTAATTTTGAAAATAGTAGAAAAAAACAAGTGTTTTCCTTAAAAAACCACTATTTTTTTAAGCCGTATTTGCAGCTGAAATTTTGATTAAATTTTTATGAAAAGTGTATGGTTCGATAGAGAATTTAAACAAGTACATAAAGTTTCTAACAAATCAAATTTTGTTGCTATAAACTTTGTTGAGAATATTGCATATCTAAAATTTTGATGATTTTTTGCAAGATTTGACAGAAACATATTAAAACCCAGACAACTGCAACTGTCGGATTCTACGCTTTATATTTTTTGGTAATTAGTCTCTGAAGCTTACACAAATGTAATCTTTTTAAACAATAGCTATTAGAAAAATAATACAAAGTAATTTTGAGATGTTATAAAATAGTATCTTACCAAAAGAATAAAATTAGCATGTATTTTGGGCTAGAATTAAATCTTTAAATATCTGGTTTTGAAATTTTACACCTTTGAGTTTCTTAAATCATAGCCTTCTTCTCAGTAATATTCTATTGCACACCCATATAATAAATATATTGCATCAGTTTGTATCAAGTTAGTCTTAAAATATATTCAAGATATAAATCATATATGTAATAATTTTCAGTTGCATGATATTCTTAACATCAAATGAGATTATTATGAAAAACTGTGAAAAAAAAACACTTACATCGCAAAGCTTAAACTGGATATAGATTATATCCTTTTGTAGATTTTATCGCATCAAGAAACGTTCAAGAGCCAAAAATAAGCTTCTCTTCAAGTGCTAATACAAATAATTTAATCGTATAAATTTGTTATAATTGATTAAATACACTGATATCAAAAAACCTAACACAGTTTATATAAATCGCTTTGCCATACCTTACATATTTATAAACTACTTCAAAAAAATTCTAATAATCAACGTACAATCATGTAATGTATATGAACATTCAATGGACCAGCAAAATGTACAGAAGTTGTATATATATATATATATATATATATATATATATATATTAATGATAGGAACCTCCTTTTTAGCACTACCTAAATACATTTTATTCTCGGTAATTGTTCCCACGCATGTTTTATTTATTGACATATTAAAACTATGCCTTATTAATGAAAAATACAAATTAAGGTTAATGTTTAACTATAATTATGTAGTATAAAATGCAAGTTAAAAAGCCAATCAAATCAATGATAAAGCAAATCATCAACTCAAAACTTAAAGGCATATGCACATTAAATATTTTGTTACTAATATATAATTGCACCTATAAATGAAAATGGCGATAAATTTATTGTGTCGTTGGGATATATAATTCATTTTCCCTAATTTGTGTAAAATCAGCTTATCTTGGTTCTCCTCCTCCTCCTCTTCCTCCTAATCTCCTTCCATCACCAGCTCATACTTGAATCATACTCCTTTATTTTTTTTTCTACTGGCTACAACAAGTAGCTAACATATGATCGCTATATTAAAAAAATACCAATTGCATACTGTTGCATAAAATGAGAAACGATATAAAAAAAAAAAAAAAAAAAAAAAGCCCATGATTTCAATAATAATTTTTCTTCTTCTCATGTTGAAAAAATTCATGTATATATTATAACTAAACAGAATGGTTGATTCACTTGATTTAAAAATGCCAGGTTACATGGTTTATTGCGTTGTTATTGCATGTCTTGGTTCATTCAGTAATGGTTGGGTTATTGGCTCTGCTAATATTCCAGGAGAAGTAACCCATAATTGTGTAAATGATTCTTCTCATATATCCAGTAAATATTTTCCTGATTGTTTACCTATGAGTACATCGCTTTGGGGTTTTGCAGTTGCTTCATTTTGTATTGGTGGCCTTTTCGGTGGTCTTTTTGGAGGTACTATTCAAACTAGATATGGGCGTAAAAAAGCCATCATTTTCAATAATATTGGTTGGATTATTGGTGGTATTCTAATTGCTGTTTCAGTATCTCCTGCCATGTTTATCATTGGGCGTATCCTTTGTGGCCTCTCTTGTGGTCTTGGTTCTTTAGTTACGCCTACTTATGTTGGTGAAATCTCAACTATTAAAGCTAGAGGTACAATGGGTACTGGAAACCAGTTCTTTATTGTTATTGGTATTTTACTGGCTTCAGTTATTGGTTTGCCCTTGGCTAAAGTACCGTTATGGCGTATCAATTATGTGATTGTAGCATTGCCTGCAATTCTTCAGTTCTTTTTAATGGCTGGTTGTGTTGAATCTCCTCGTTATTTGATATCGGTAAATCGTATTGAAGAAGCTCGTGAAAGTCTAACAAGATTACGTCCAAATTCTAGTATTGAACGTGAATTTTATGATATGGTTAAAGGTCAATTAGGTGATTCGGCAGCAAACTCTTTTTCAGGAAGTGGTGTAGCAGATTTTAATATGCCAGATTTTGATAAAAATAGCTTTGATTCTGATATATTAAAACATACATTTAGTCAAGATAGCGATAATGAAGGTCAAAGAGAATCAATGAATATGATACAAATTTTTCGTGACCCTATGATTAGAAGAATTGCAATTACTGTTCTCACTTTACATGTTATGCAACAATTGATTGGTATGAATGCAGTTATGTACTACTCAACAACCATCTTTAATATATCATTTGATAAAAGCATGTCCAAGTATATGGCCATTGTAACTACATTTATTAATTTCATATCAACATTTATCTCATTATTTTTAATTGATCGTATGGGCCGTCGTGCTTTGCTGTTAATTGCAGAAATTGGTGCTTGCATCTTTTCTATCCTTTTAATTATTGGTTATGTATACAATTTAGGTGTACTTTTGGTGGTTTCTGTGTTTGGTTATGTACTTTCATTTGCTATTGGCGTTGGACCAATTCCCTGGATGATGACTTCTGAACTAACGCCTCTTTATGCATCTTCTGCTGTAGGTGCAGTTGCAACTGCTATGAATTGGGCAATGAATTTCTTGATTGCTCAATTATTTCCAATTATTTTTGCTAGAATTCATGGTTATTCATTTGCAATCTTCGCTGGTATTGCTGCTCTCTCAGTTATATATACTTGGTTCAAAGTACCTGAAACAAAAGGTCGATCGCTTGAGCAAATTGTAGAAAATTTTAAAAGCTCTTCATAAATCATACGTTTTTTTTTTCTCAATTTTAGATGTAAAATAAAATAATTTTTAAAAATAGTTTTTAATGAATTTTTTTAACAAAGAAGCTGGTTTTTTTTAACTGTTTTGCGATTTTGCTACATAAGAATAAAAAGGAAAAGGAATATAATACATCATAAATAATAGAAAAAAAGAATGAAGTTAGGAGGGAGAGGGAGTAAGCGTATATAGTTTAAATATGTGTGTGTGTGTGTGTGTGTGTGTGTTGTTTTTTTAAGGACCAGCCTTAAAATTTAGATAGATAGGTTAAATGGAAAAAAAGGCAGTGTAGGAATGACAAATAATATACGTTTCTAGTGATCACCAGAAAGTGGAGATGATCCCATATAATTTTGAATAATATTATTATTGACAATAACATAATCGTTACTTGTGTTAACAGCTGTAGTTGGGGTACCAGCTGTGGTAGTAGGAAAGTTGAAATTGATAGGGGTAGTCGAATTAAATGATGTATTAGTTGGTGTTGGTGTTGTATTTAATGATGGTGGTTGTTGAGGTGATTGATAATATGACATATTTGCATCAAAAGACATTGATGTTAATTGTTGTTGTTGTTGTTGTTGTTGTTGTTGTTGTTGTTGTTGTTGTTGTTGCAATAGCTGTGCTTGCATAGGATCAAAATTATTATTGGTTGCCATTACAACCTGTTCGTAAGAAGGTGGAGGAGGAGGAGATTGCTCTGTAATTTCATGAATTTTTTCATGTTTCTTCAATGATCTTGAATGGTAATAGGCTTTTCCGCATCCTTTGAAGCCACAAACAAATGGTCTAACATTTGAATGCGTTTTGATATGTGTTGTTAAAGAATCCGGTCTAGAGAATTTTTTTTCACAATCTATTTTACAAAATATTAGTAAATGTGTGTATATAAAGAGATATAAATTAAATATTACCTGGTTTAGGACAAGCAAATGGTCTTTCACCCGTATGAGTACGAAGATGATTATACATTTTATGTCTTTTTGTGAATGGTTTATCAATTCTAGCACAATTTTCCCATTCGCATCGATAAGTTGCCTATTTTGAAAAAAATTACAGAAATCAATATCAGCTAGAAAATGAAACAATTATATAATTGTACCTTGCCACCTCCCACGTGGATTTCAGTAATATGAGTTATTAATTTTTGCAAAGCATCAAAAGTTTGTCCACAATTTGTCCATAAACATGTACGAGGTTGTTCTGTAATTTCGGGAGTAGTCAAAGCAGTTGCACTAGAAATTGAAGAAGCTGTAGTAGTGGCAGCAGAAGTACCAATAGCATCATCCTCTTCATCTTCAGCTAATAATAAACTTTCCTCTTCAGTATTATCATCACAGGAATGAAGTGAGCTGCCATCCTCAATCGAATCATCCATTGTATTAACAGCATATTTTTCCTTTTCAAGCACTACTAGCCTTGCAATTAATTGTTCTCTTGACATGTCCTCAAATTGCTTTACATTTATTTTGGCTGGCTGCTGTTGCTGTTGCGGTGTTGATTGTAGTTGCTGTGAAACTTGAAGTTGCTGTGGCTGTTGTGATGGTGTTATCATGGTGTTTCCAGATGTTTCTTCAACGGGTTTATTACTATCATACATGAAAATAAAGGATTGTTGCTGTTGTTGTTGTTGTTGTTGTTGTTGCTGTTGTTGCTGTTGTTGCTGTTGCTGTTGCTGTTGCTGTTGCTGTTGCTGTTGCTGTTGTTGCTGTTGCTGTTGCTGTTGCTGCTGCTGTTGGTGAAGATGTTGTTGGATTTGTTGTTGTTGTGGGGTTGATGGGTGTTCTGGGTAATCCAGTTCAACATTAGGATTATGTAAATTTAAATGATGGTGGTTATTTAACAATATCTGTTGTTGTTGCTGTTGTTGTTGTTGCTGTTGTTGTTGCTGTTGTTGTTGTTGTTGTTGTTGTTGTTGTTGTTGTTGTTGTTGTTGTTGATTATGCATTATATTGGCCATCATTTGTTGTTGATGGTGCATGTGATGATGGTCAACTGCAACCACATTATCGTTGCTATCAGCAGTAGTAAATTCAGTAGGTAAAATTTCATTTAAAATTTGCTGTTGATGATCATTATTAAACTGAGGCATAATTCTCAAAGAGTTATTCTCAAATAAACCATTTGGAGATGGACTTGGTATAGCCATCATTAACTGTGGTTGACTAAATTGTTGCTGATGCAGATTTTGTTGTTCAGGAACGGAACAAGGTGGAGAAGGCATTGATTGATTTACATTTGTTTCTTGATTAAATGACATAACATCTTCTTTTATATCAAAAGGTGGAGTAAATGTTGTTTCTTGTTGAAATAGTGCTGGTGTATTATTAGATGAAGTTGCTGGATTTAATCCAAATTGTTGTAATACCATCACGTTTATTTCTAGTTTTTTTTTTTTTCCTGCTACTTTTCCTTTTCTAAAAATGCTAATTTGCAAAAAAAATAAAATGCTTCTTTTTTCTTCTATCAGTAAACTAAGAAAAAAAGATACACGAAAATAGAATTTACGAGAAAAAAGAAGAAAAGAAGACTTTTTTGTTGCTTCCTTTTCACTAACATTGAATGAGTAAATCCATTTAGAAACAACCAATCATACATGCATTACCCTCGAGTCACATCAACTTGTCCGCTTCTAATGGGATGACGCAAATTTGAATGTAATTTTGTGTGATGTTTATGTTAAATGCATCCTCCAATGGTATGATATGTTTTTGCCCCATAACTGCGATTGCCCAGTCAATCAGTAATAATAAATTTAATAAAAATATCGTGCTAAAAAGCAAAAAAGGTATTTGGGAATAAACCTTGTTTCAACGGTTTAAAATTTTGTAGTTTAAATTTCATTGATGAGTAGTGGGAGAATGGGAAGAACACTAGCATGCAGCTTCGGAAAATCCCTCCCTGTTATTTCAGTTCAGAGATATATCACTAATTTAGCTTAGCATACGCACAGTTGAATATTCCAACAAGAAGAACTTCGAGAGAAAATTCGAGAAATAAGACTAAAATAACTACACTAAATCTTAATGGCAGATACTTGTGCCAAACTACAGACAAAACTCTATATGTCCTTTTATAATCTGCAATTTTCATGTCTAGAATTTTATAAAAAAAGAACTAGAACTCTCTAGCGATTTAAGCCTAACCACATGAATGCAATCAAAGTGCCTAAAAATATACCTCCATTACCGCTCGTCCTATAAACTGATAGTAAAAATGTTGAAACTCATTTTGATAACCTCAAAAATTAGTTGCAAAATGTCTTGCAAATCCTGAACCGTCATAAACAAAAGGTAACAATGCGTGTCAGGAGAAACGTGCAATTGAACCTTGTATGTTTCACTAAAAACACATAATTTGATGTTCTCAAAATGCGTCGGATGTTGTAATAAATTATTATATTAATCACCACACTCAAATATTCATTGTTATTCTCATTAGCAAACAAACACACTAACTTAATAATAAGCACATTCCAGTGAAGCTTGTGGTGATTTTCATCAGTGAAACAATGTCTTTTGTCTGTTATTTCCTGTGTCACTTAACTTGTTAACTAAAATATATTGTTGCTGTTTCAGATACTAAAGTAACTTTTAGTCTTTGAGGCATATAAAATATTAACATCACTAAAGATTTTAATATACAGAGTATCATTCCAGAAACTCATCAATCTATAAGCGAAGATTCATCAATCACTAAACTATATACTAGAAACGAAATGTATGGAATGTGCATATAGATAAATGATATCTTTTTTTGACACAGTATTGTGTTTTATATTTTATGTCTATCAAATAATATCATATTCAGCTTAAAAAAAGGTTTCAAAAAAATAATCTTCATAGTACTCAACTTTCAAAACGGGATCGTGTCCTCTTTTGTATAGCTAACCTCACACAAACACTTTTTGATATATGGTGTGTTGTGCTCAAAACTAGAATTTTACCCTCCCAAATGCAACCGACTGAATTAGTAGCCATTATTATTTATTTTAAGTCGAATACACCATACCTGAATACTACTAAATATACGTAAACTGGCCATATTAAGCTATCAGCTCCTAAATTTATTTTATATCTCACAAAAAATTCTAAAACGCATAAAGTACACTACCTTTACTCTAAAAACTGGGTATAAGTTTTTATCCCCATGCAACTTTTTTTTTCACTAAATAGCACTACAAAAAAATTATACCCCATTGTACCTGAGATGTTCAATTTCAATTCAAAAACGAGTTTCCGGAAATATCCTATCTTTAGCAGTTAAAATAATTTTTCCATTGCTAATGTTTCAGATTTTTATAGGTATTCTACCGCTAAAAAATAAAAAATTTAACCCTAAATATCTCTGCAAAAAAGTAAGCTATACTGGCAGTTTTTAATGATAAAAATTACATGTTTCAAAGTGCTCTACAACATGTTTAGGTATGAAAGAATTCTAGGCATTTTTTATTTTCCTGTTTTAAACCTTTTTTGACCTTTTGCAGTATTATTAAATACAAATGTTCACTATATTGACCACCATACTTTTTTTTTTCATAGACCTCATTGATCTCTATTAAGCCCAATTTACTTCTTTTCAAAGTACTGATTTTTCGTCAATATATCCTCAAAAATGTATACAAAAAAGCAACATGTCAATATCTATATCAAGGTCGCACATCCAATGTTCCAGGCTATAGTCGGCGTTATAGTAAATTAAAGCAAGTGTGTTCACACATGATCTACGTCATGTCCTTAAGATAGTAATTTTAGTATTAGTTACAATGAAAGTATATAAAAACATCCTCTGCTGGATGTATTGTCGTCAATAAAAGTGTAATTTTTTGGCAAGATTATTTCTATTGGCTTCCTTTTGAAATTTCATCTAATTTTAATGGGTAATCAGTAATCAATCGTCCCAAATTCTGATTTTCATTTTTTTTTTACAATAATCCTGTTTTCTCTACAAAAAACAACAGTGTTGCATCCACAGTTCTGTGTAGTTACCCTGGTTAAGATTATAGCACAGTTTAGTAGGACATATTCTGTATTGCTGTGTAATATGTTATAAGGCTCAGTTAATATCGTGCAATATGGAATTATGGTATCACATAGGTTTGATTGGATATATAAATATGTACTTATTTAGATTAGTCTTAATTAAAGAAGTTTGGATATAAAAGAGATGCTTTCTATCTTATAATAAAGTTCTTTAGTTTTTGTGTGTGATTTAATTTATTCAGTTCCTTTATTAAATTATACATTTTTTCTTGCAACAATATTTATCTTAAATCTTGTGGCAATTCAAACAGCGAAATGGTTCAATAATAATGGCTAAATCGATTATGCAATTTTTTGCAGCTCATTATTTTAATTAGTTATATATGCAACATAGTTTATAAAAAGCGGTGCATTATTTCTAAAAAAACCATCAGAACTTCAATCGTATTTTACGCAAAATTTTTTTTAAAAAAAACTATATAAACCACTTAATACCCTAGTTCAACTTGCTTTGCAGCTCATGATGAAATATCAATCAAACTTAATTTTTGGACCACTTTTCCATCAATTTGTACAAATACATTTTAGAATTTAGTAACCATAGAACCATAGCCTGTGCAGTAAAAAGGGGTTGATTTTATATAAAAAAAAAAGCTTAAAGAGATATTGTTTAAATCCTTCTTTATTCAATTATGGATAATCTACAGTAAAATACTATTTCTACTTCTCTATTTATACTATTTAGTCATTAATATTGTTTGGCAGTTGTTCTGTCAACTGTCAACTGTAAGTTATTCCGTAATTTTGAATATTATGTTAAGTTGTTGGGTTCTTGATTTACTTGATTCATAACGGCCTTTTAATTTATTATGTGCACTACGGGAAAAAAAGGTGTAAAATGAGGTATAAACTACAACTTTTTCGAAAAAACTACTATAGTATTCGCTGCAAAAACTGTTTTATATTAAGACTATTGATCTATCAGAATTAGGAATTACCGAATTACCAGTTTAGAGCATTTGTCAAACCATGATGTTTGACATGCAAATCATACAATGCTGCATTCCATGCGTTTATCATCATGCTACTATGGGACTATAGAAGCATGATTCTATTATATTCACACAATATCCACATGTTCATTCTAATTATATTATCATTCATATTTAATTCACTTATCAAATTAGTATATAAACCCTCTCTATAAGCTCATAATAAAACGGTACTTTTTCATTTGAATAATTTTTATACGTTTACCTTTTGATAAATCAACTATATTGGGAAGATAAAACTTTATAATAATTTTACGTAAAAAAGTAAATAACTGCAAATTTTAAAATTGCCAATTTCGCGTTTTTTCCCATAATAGTGGTGGGGGAAATACTACTACTACTACCTAGTCCAGCACAGCCTGTAACCTGTACACTGATCAATTGTATTTCATTGTCTCCATCAAAATTAAATGTGTCTCAATAAAGAAAGAGAAGTATTCTAGGTACAACTACTCGAGACAGGTGCTTAATTTTCTAAAAGTATGGAACCAGGAGGTTTAATTGATATCCCCGTTTTCTATTGACTATCTGGTTATCTGTAGTTGATCGTTGGAGTTTTAAGAGGATTTCTTAAAAAATATAATTAAAATTGAGTAAGAAACAACAGTGAAATCCTAAACGACAGTAATACTAATAGTATATAAAAGGTCTATGGCAGAAAATCGCAAGGTACAAAAATAAAATTTTAATTGATATATATATAGCAGCTATTACAGCATATAAAACAACAAATGATCACATAGTGTTTATTGTATCATACTTGTATGTTGTGTAATAATAGATTTTATTGAAAAAAGATTTAATTTACATATTTTTAGGTCTCATCTTAGAAACCATCTTGTTGAGCTTAGGCAAAACGAGATGCCCAACCAAGAGTCTAGACAGGAGAAATAGTACCATTGTAAAGATAATGAATAATTCGGCAATACAGAAATGACTAATTGAGGTACCAATCTCAAGCCAACTTCCATAATCAGTTACAAAGAAAAAAAAGTTTATAGTCTGGATATCAGTTATACTCATCACAGCCAAGAATAAGGTAAAAGGTTGAAGATCAATACTGGAACTAAGAATGCCCAACACGGATGAAGCAACAAAAAAGGGGATCAAAACTTTGATAATCAAAAGAGTCCCCATCAAAAAGGGATCAAAGATAGTAGTAAACCTATAAACGCTTTCCAAAGAAAAACTGCTCATCGAAGCTACATTTCCAGTACCAAAGAAAGCAACATCTATAAAGAACAAAAATATCAAAACAGCACGACCATCACTAGCTTTGAGAGGACGATTAACGGCGGAACGAGTTCCCTTGTATAATGAACGTTCTACTTCGAGCCATATAAGAACTGTACTGCAAAAACAAACGTAAAACAATAACTCGTATGATATACTGAGCAAAGTCATCAAAGGCGCAAAAGCAAAGCAAATGATCAATAACCTTGTTAAGTAATCATCGTAGGATTTTCCGCGATAGATGAATGGAAATACACTTGAAATAGCTATTGAAATACAGAAACTAAAATTAGTGTTGCATGACGTTTGAAATCACTTTCTGTAGCTTACAAATAATAATCCAACTAGTGACCTGATTGAAAACAGGAAGACCTTCACGCTTTTGAAGACTTGAGGAAGTAGAACAGACAAGGGCAATACTAAATACAGTTACAAGCAATTGTACAATCATGATAATGCTTTGAGATTTGCTTATACGATTATTTTGTTGAAGTTTCCACAAAGCAAATACACCTGCCAAGACACCAGATATACCTCCTAAAAGACTACAGGTTATATAAAAGTTAGTAAGTGTAGACGATTATCTTCAGCTGATAGATCTTACACAAGGTTGATATCCTCGCCCTTTTCAACTGGTAACAAAGTGAAAACACTTGTACAAATACATGATACAGCCCAGCCAGCAAGTAAAGCTTTATTTTCGGCTCGAACTCTTGAGGGCATAATTAAAGGCCAAACTGATAATACAACAAAGATAATACTCAACATTTCACGATAAAAGAAACTAAATACCAATGCCTCCAAAAACAGTAATGCTGCAATGATAAGGACAACAGATCTGGCAATACCATTCTGGATCCCAATACGCAAAGCTCCGGATAATGAGCGATAATTACGAAAAATTTGATTCCAAAAGTATACAGGGAATAATACGTATGCATAATACATTTTAGGCATTTTCTGGATCCATAACATGGAATAAAGGCCACCAAGAACCACCAAAGAAAATAAATCAAGCTAGCAAAAAATACATAAGCCTTTACAATGGTACTATTTAACTGCATTACTTACTGTGAGGCAGGACTTTATAGACAAAGACGTTTGAGATTGGTTACGAAGGACAAAGTTACGAATAACAAATTCAAGACAGAATATACACCATCCAATGTAACCAGCAGTTACTACACCTCTCAAAAACAACCAGTCGTAAGTTTGGAAATAACGCAAACCTTCGAGACAATGAGACATGAGTTCTTTTGACTTTTGTTCTGCCAAAGTATATTGATGGTCATTGATTAATGATTGAATCTCTGATACAAGTACAATTGGATTGTTTTCTCCTGATAATTGAGAGAATGGTCTAAAAAATAACTCGAGTTCCTCCTTTTCGTCTGATAATACAAAATATATTAAAAATTTTATTACTTACAAATGCACATGACAACTTACTATGCTTAACTTGGTATTGCTCCAAAATTTGACGAGCATTTGAGAAAGCAGCCTCAGCTTTTGTCATTTCATCCGCATCTAAATAGCTCAAAGGAAGCTCACCCACTGAATTTACGGGAAGATCAATGCCAATTAAATGTGCCATAAGAGGTGCAATATCAGCTTGTCGGATATCATCACGTTGAACGTTATTTAATCCCCAAGGTGCTGAAAATTCATCATGTCCAATGTTTGATTGAATAGGCTTACGAACACCAGCGCCCCAAGCAATAATAGGAGTACGAGTATTATCAGGATGCCCATCACCATGTCCACCTCTGTTATTCATTCCATGATCTGCTGTAAAAACATAACTTGTTTTACCATCGTTTTCATAAAAATTTTCAATCAATTGAACTATTTCTTCGACTCCTCTATCAACCAACTTGATATTGTCCAAATATTCCTTTGACATTGGTCTAAATCCATGGCCATTAGTGTCTAAACCGAGTAAATGTAAGAAAAATACAATTTTTTTTTGGTGTAATTTTGCATTCAATACTGGATCGGTTTCTGCTTTTTTGAAAAGCTCTTTAACATGATCAAATACCCATACATCCAATCTTGAAGCCTCTAATTTGCATATTAATTGCCAATTGAAAATTAATGTATCAATCTAAAAAAAAAAAAAAAAAAAAAAAAAAAAAAAAACTAACCTCCTGAAAAATCTTCGTACTCTGGTGGATACATGAATGTTTCAACTTTATTAGAATCACTTGCACCATGTTGAAACATTGGTAAGATATCTGGAGATCCAAAAGACCAAGTATGTTGTGATTGATTAAATACTGAATCAAAATTGACAGGGTTCATTGACCAACCTAACATTTATTGATATAATGTTAATACTTTTTATTTCTTCAAAATGTTAGTTATCCATGAAATTACCAGTTGTAACAGCACTAACATCTTCATAGAAGCCTGCAATGATAGCTACATGTCCTGGTCTAGATTCTGTAGGTACACGCGTATGAGAAACACCCCAGGTACCAGTATTTGTTATAACATTTCTTAAATAAGGCGCTCTAGTTTTGTCGTTTTCATCCAATTCGAATAATTTATCAGCTCTTAAGCCATCACCTATTAAAATATGAGTAAATTGTTATATAATTCTACTCGTAACTTACCAACAAATAATACAAGTCTATCAGCAGGTGCGTCTACTGGACTTTTATGTGGTTTCATGCCATGTACAAGTGGAGAGGTGAAATAAATATCGAAAATACTAAACAAGTATACAATGTGAAATATCACGCCAATGATTAACAATCCTACACGCGGTAGCATATTTATCTTTATTTTTCAAATTATGATATTAGTATAAAAAGAAGTATTTAACCCTCTTTCAAATTGCTCAAAATGGCATGGAAGTAGCGCAACATTTTGTGCACCCAGACGACATTTTGATTTAAACATCCGGCTGTTTTTGTCTCACGTTAAAGGATTCCTAAAGCATGGTTTCTAAAGATACTAATAAATTTTGGCAGTAAATTACATTATACACATTTAAGCTATTGCTTGTATTTTTTTTTTTTTTTTTTTTTTTTTTGTTTTCTATTGGAATAATTTTAGATGGCTTTGCTTTCAAATCTGCTTTGATCACACGAGATTGTGCCTTATTTTTGAGAATTCAATAACAGTTACCGCAAGCTTCAGTACCACAAACCGAATTAATGTTGATAGCTTATAAAAGATATAATACGTATGGCAATTTTATTATTAAAAAAAAAAAAAGAAAAAGAAAAGAGAAACAATTATCTCTAGTCTGCTTGAGATTCTAATACTCCCCAAATAATCTTCACAATTTGATCTAAATGTAATGTAATATTCTCATGAACTAATCCTGGAATTCGTTCTCTCTTTAAGCCAAGCCATTCAACAGGTGGTGTAGCATCACCCATAACTTGCAATTGAGGCTGGAAACTAACAGAATTGATAGATGTATATGTATATTTTTCAGTAACAGGTGCATTACTTTCTTCTTCTTGCTTAGTTGTTTCTTCTTTTTTCTCTGTATCTTCTACCTGAACATGATTAACAGGAGTTGTTGTTGTTGTTGAATTAGAAGCATTAGAGATTAAAGACGCTTTTCTTCTGCTATTGATATGGTCATCAACATCTTCAAAATTATTATTACTACTAGAAATACTGAGCGGTGTACTCGGTTCAGGGGTGATATGTAATTTATCCTTTTCTAATGCACGATCAAGTTGCAAGTTGAACATGTTGATCATTTCTTGTAAATATTTAATTAAACCAATATTTAGCGAGACGCTGATACGACCAGCAAAGTTTGCATCAAACTCATGAGCAATCTGTCTATCTAATTGCGTAGATTCCATACTTATTTCGGTTCCAGGAATACCAAAAATCTTGGTTCCACCTAAATTCTTGAATTTTGATCCAGGAGGAGGTAATGGTGCACTGTAGCGAACCATGAGCTCTTTTCCAGGTACATTCTTTGCTAAAGCAGCACTGATAAGAGTAATAACTAATTTTCGATGCACACCTTCTTCAGTACGTGGTAATTCTTCCAAACCAACATTAAATTGCTTTGCTCGAATATCGACGTTATCCGAATCTTGGAATTGACTTGGATAAATAACAATTTCTACAGCCTTGATGCTAAGGTTTACTTGACTTTTTACAGATGAATTTTCATATGAATTCTTTTGTTTTTCTTCTTTTTTAGGCAAATCGATAGGTACGATAATGGTAGCCTTTGAATTATCTGTTTCATAATCATCAGATCGAATACCAGCTTCATCTTTCTTCTTTTTCAAAAGCTCATTAAATCTTTGAACCATAGTGATGATAACAGGAACTGTCTTTACAGAAAGTCTAGCAATTAGAGCGTCTAAATTGATGGACACTTTCAATTCATATACATTAAAATCTCTTTGAAGATCAACATTTAATTCCAATGATTGTTGAATTGCATCAAGAATATTTTGATATTCGTATTCGAATGCTGCATTAAAACCATCTAAACGTACACAAATAGATGATTTTTCTTTGGTGTGCCCACTAACAAACGATTGATCCACACGACCTTGCACAACAGTGCTACTAAATTCAGCTTTACCTGATAATCTGCCTTCAGAAATAACCTTAATTTCTTCCAGCGATAAACTGAAACCTTTTGTTTCATGAGGTACATGATGTAGTTGGAACGATAATGCATTTGGCATCAATGTGATTTTACCAATGTTTTGACCTAAATCAACCGAAAACTTCATGCTTTGTACACAGATTGCAATATGTTTTGAAAATGGAGCTGGAAGGTGTTCCATTGTTGTTTCTTCGTTGTCTGATATGGATGTTATTGGCTTCTCAATGGTCTTTAAATCAGCGGCATTTTCTGTAGACTTTGGTGATTTTGGAGTATTATTAGGAATATCAGTAGGTTGCGCAAACCAACATGTGTTGAGTATAAGAAGATCTTGTAAATGTCGCATATTTAGATCACCCAAAATGTTTGGTAGTTCAATAATAACGGATATATCATCTTTCAAATCACCGCCTTCTCGTTGAGATGTAAGCATAACGTTAAATAAAATACGATCAATACGAGCATTTAAACAAGCTTCTGGAGAGAAATGATGTTTGACCATGGCTGTAATTTCTCTTACAGAACCTACACAACTAATTGTACGAGAGGTTGTATCTTTTGAAAATGCGTTCATCATAAATTCACTTTCTTCCCATCCTAAAGAGCAAACTACTTTAGATGTAGGTTGACAACTAAGATCTAGTTGAGTTCTTGAGAGCCGCAAGAATAAAGAAGCATTCAAATTGGATTCATTTTCAGATGTAGCTGGCCTATCTGCCTTTCGCTCACTTGATTGTTGAATACCTAATTTAAGACCTGTAGTAACTTCTCGCAAAAATTGAACCAATGCTGGATGTAATGTATTTACACTTTCTCGGATCAAAATATCAGCATGGAATCGTTTAGGAGCATCAATCACCTTTGCATGGGCGCCAAGAGGTGTTTGATAAACTAACCATGCACTTAATCCAGGAAGCTCAACTGTGGCCATGTTTCCTTCACTTGATTTAGGATCAAAACCTGTACGAATACGCAATGTTCTCAATTTCCTCTTGTTACGATGTGCGTCGTTAGAATGTCGCTTGGGATACATACGAATAGTACCACTATCACATTCGAATTTGCATTCAACATTCAAATGAATCACTTCAGAAGTGTTTGGTGATTCCAATTCAGGTATAGTTGCAGTTGTAGTTGCCGTTGTGTTTTTTTTCAGGTTGAAATTTGCTTTTGTTGTAAATGCATCAACTCGATCTTTACTTTTTACATATATGATACTGAGTGTATTAATGTAATCTGCAATTGTACCATCCACATCTATTTCAAAGCCCTTTACATGTGCATCTACAATGATAGATTGAAGTGGCTTTACCTTGGAAGCAGATACATGACATGAAATAGAAGGTAGACTAATTTGGTTCATACGAGGATGATTTTCTGCTATGAAATGCTCTGCCTTATTTTGATCAAATCGTCTTACAAATTGTACAGAAAGATTATCTAATTGCAAAGCACTCTTCTCGATGTTTTTGGTCATAAACTCGATAGATACAACAGATAGTAACAGAGCACTGACGCCTCTAGAGTTTTCCGTGGTTGTTGTTGATGAAGATAAAGGTAAATCCGATTGAGAGTTTAATGGAATAGCAACGCCTAAACGACGAATATGAAGACTGATAGTTTTACCTTCCAGTAATGATTGAGGCTCTTCTTGTAAGGCTTTTGGCCATTCGTTCTTGTTGGAAATAGATTGTACGATACGTTTTGTATTTGCAGAAAGTTGATCAATTTCCGCCTTCTTTTGCAACTTTTTCTTTCCAAGCTCTGCATCGTAGTAAATATACATTTCAGCTAGTTTTCCAAGAGCAATAGGTTGCATGACAGTTTGAATACGAGAGAAATCAATGAAAAGAGCACCTGTTTGTTTGTTGTTGTCACAGGCATGTGCATGAGTGCCCTTTTGACAGTTTACAGTGGTACATGTTGGCAAATAATTTTGTACACTAAAATCTACTAAGATGTACGCTAAACAGTTTCGTTGATAAAAGGCATCTCCCTTGTTAATTGGTGTATCATCAATGTCTTCTACTGTGTTGTGATCAAGGGAGAGTGAAAAGTTACGAGCCTGTAGTTTCCAACTAAGTTGATCTGTAGTTTCCTGTCCATCCATATTATCATTTGAAATGGAAGCTTCTAAAAGGTTAGACCTAAACATACCAAGAGCAGAAGGACTAGATGCAGATACTTGAAGACCATCCAAAGAGATATCAATACAGTATTTAAACACTCGACTAGGAGATGTTGGTGAAATAGATGCTTCATTTGAAGGTACAATAGGTGGATTCTTGTTTTTGGAGTAGGATAAAACTTCAACAAGTTCACTTACTTCATTACCAACTAACGATTGAGCAGTTAATAATGAATCAATTAGACTTGCATCAAGAGACATTGAAATCAGATCAATAGAAATCATAGATCTCAACTTGATTTGAGGAACGCCTTTGACAAGCTCATTCTTAATTGATCCAGTACTACGAATTCCTGGTATACTAAACGTACTCGAATTATTGTTGTGCTTGTGCTTTTTATCATATTTAGTAATGAGATGAACCACTTGCTTTGATAATTGGAAAGCATACATGTGTATAGGCACTGATTTTTGATGCGTTTCATTGATCATAATGAAGAAATCCAAGATACTATATTCAAAACTTAGAGATGGTAGTAGATCCGCCTGTATCAAAAACTCATTCAACAGGAATTGAAGTTTTATGTCCATCTTCTTTGTAGGTACTATAGGGTTTGATGTCGCGGCAGGAGTGGCATTGGATAAAGAAGCATCTGTCATTTCTATAGCAGCTGGCGTGTTACTAGTTGCTTGCGCTCCTCGTTGCTCTTCCCATTCCTTGATCAGATTTTGAAACATGAAATGATATCGTCTACCTTGTTCGGTTTGCCAAGATTCTACAAATCCATAAAGACGTAATAAACTCTGAGGGACATGGACATGAAATTTGTGAATGTTAGAAAATACATTCAAAACATCCTTTGTAATGTCATATTTGCTATACTTTTTGGAAAGCTTTGGAATTTGTGAAATATTGGCATTGATATTTGCTTTCTCTAGCATGATACCAAGTAATACATTATTTGTAATCGCTTTAGAATTATCTTTACGCTGTAATTCTTCTCTAAACTTGATATCAATCATGTTGATACCACCAGCAGCTTCAAGCACTAGACGAGGTTCACCATTTGCATTTTTACGACCACGATTGGAGCTGCGTTTGCCTGATCCAGTATCAGAATCACGTTCAGTATGCGAAAATAGTTGCAAAGGCGCCAATTTAGGGTTTGAAAATAGTGCAGATCCTTGAACACCAGAAATAACTGTATCCATTCTTAATTCATGTGCATGAGCAATTACTTGAATCTTATCCAGATTCACTAATGCTTGAGCTACTACATCTACCTTACCAAGAAGAGCATCAAAATCAAAATCATGATTTTCGACTACTACAGTATCTGGTAATGTCGAAGAATTAGCAACATTTGCAGCAAAATCAGAACTGCTGGGAGTTGTTTGAGACGTCTTGTTTGCATGTGATAAACTGAGTAGCTTGGCTGTAAATACTTTTTGAACCAAAAGCATATGTCTAGCAAAAGCTAAAATAATGGGATTTGTAGATATATTGATCTCACCAAGACTTATTTTAGTAATAATATCAAGATAACCATCTGGAACAATCAATATTTTATGATTATCATTGTTGATTTGACGATGTTCTGGTACAGAAGATATGGCAGATGTTTTGAATAGACATTCAAGAAGGAACTCAAATGGTCCAATAAATATACTGTTTTCTTCTTTACTTGATTCAGATGTTTCTTCTTCATAAATTGTAAATTTGAATTCACCCAATTTAGCCTTTGCAAAGTTAGCAGACGATATCAAAAAGTGAACAACTTCATTTGTCATATTTTTAGATACAGCTTTTCCCCCATCTTGAGCTACACTTTGGTTGAATGGTTGAGTGAACAAACGACAATGTGTAATATCAGTGTAACCAACTTCCCAACTACGCCAATGAGAAAATGTATTTACAACATTTGCATACATGGTTTCTGAATCAATACCCTGCAATGCGCCACCAGATGTTAATCTATACTGCAATTCCTCTCGTTTAGATGAAGGCATTGATCTTAAGCAATGACGCATACGTGCCAACAATTTCCAACCACAATCATTTCTAAAGTTTCGAGAGCCCAATCTTAACATTGTTGTTGGAGTAGTCAAGAAAACAGGATCACCTACTACACCTTGAGTGATTGAATAGTTCGCAATTTCATTGATAAACACTTGAACTTGTCTAGTACGTTGATCTTGAAAGCTTTCAAGAATACATTTTAGATCATCGACAAATACAAGCCATGAATAAACAGCACCAACTAGAATTTCTACAGATTCTGTAATGATAATAGTATCCACACTATTCAATGTCAATTCAGCATAGTTTGGTGTTCTTGCACCGAGCCATTTAAAACCAAAACCTTTGACGGCCAAATCAAGCATAACCAATTCATCAACCAATGCTTCTTGATCGTCCATATTGGTATATAGCTTTTTATTGCGCAGTGATTCATAAGGAATACCAAATGCAATGGGCTGTTGCCCGTATTGCTTGGAAACATATTGCACTGTTGATCCCATATCGCCTACATCAATGTGCACTCTAGATTCTTGTAACACCATATTAGATTCTGCTACTTTTTTCTTTTTCTCATCAAATGCATAATCTTCAAATTTGACGCTTCCAATCATTCGAAAATCATTTAAAAAGATATCCGCAGAACATAAAATCGTGTCCTCTGGATTGTATTGTGTTTTTACAAATGATTCGCCGTGTTTGTACGATGGTAAATCATCGGGAATTGTAACATTTTGAATGAAATGTAAGTAGGTTTGTGGTAAAATAACCGCAAATCGAGTGCAAATGTACTGATCTGTTAAATAACGGGTCAACTGTCCAATGTATTCCATTTGAAGCGCATCCAACATGGTTTCGAGATCCCAATCATCTTTTATAATTTCTTCTGCCAGTTCTTGAACAAGCTTGACCAAGATTGGAGTGACAAGTATAGTTACTGGTCTTGTTGCTTCAATGACTGTAGTAGCAATTACTTCATTCCCCTTTCCATAGGCATCTGCGTTTTCTATATTGCTGTCAGAATGCTTTTTATGATCTGTTTCATTAGAGAAATAATCGTGATTATCCTCATCTCCTGTAGTTTCATACAATGGTCGATAACTTTCATCATTTCCCTTTTCAGAAACAAAATGCGGTTGAGACGGTGGAATAAAAGAATGAAAGAAACCTCCATGATTGAATTCAGAGTTTGGTCTAATGACTTTATATCTTCTCAAATAATCACTATAAGGAATAGACGGTGGAATTGCAGCCTTCAAATCCTTTTTTGGATTTTGTCGACGATTCTTGTTTTCATTTTGTTGATCTGAAGAGGATGTATAAGCATCATCATCATCGCTTGTTATATCACTATAACCCCCTGAGTTGATTGAATAGTCATCTGCAATCGAAAAGGAATCTTCTTGTTCGTCTTCTTCGTCCGAGTTTTTGGCGGTATGAAATGATTCATTGTCTTTTGTAGAAATACTACTACGAATTGAATAATTATCGTATAATTCATCATCAAACTCGAAATTAGAGCTATCATCTTCATCATCATCAGATTCACTTTGCATCAACATATCACTGGAAGCATTTATACTACCATTGCTACTAAATCCTGCGTATCTTGCACTTTCTGGAGATGGTACTCCTGAAGTATATGATCTATTATCATGAAGAATGGATTTATCCTCCACACGACCAAACATAAATGGCCTAAATGGGGGAGCATAAAGGATACCAACATGGTGTTCATTAGTAGAATGCATTGACGAATGCGAAGCTATGATAAAACAAATGTTAAAATATAGTAAATAATTGATATTGCTATAAACCAACTTACTTTGAGAAGCTGTATCAGCCTCTTCATACAGACGCACACAACGACGAGTAGGATAATCTTGCATTCGAATATAGTTTTGTTGCTCACTTCGAGCCTTTTTCCACACGGCAGTATGTCGAAATATAGTGGCATTAAGGCCAAGATCTACCTTTGCGACTTCTACCCAAGAGTATTCATCATCCTCAATAGAGGTATCACCTCGAGCTTGATCCGGGTTAGCCAAACAACGAGTTAAAATGGCAGGGACCTTAATGGTAATTCTTTGGCTGTATTTTGCATTAATCAAATTATCAAATTCAAGTAGAATACCATCCTTGAGAGAGATATTTGTTGCGCTATTCATGCTCATTAAACAAACATCTACTTCTTGAACGTACAACTTAACAAATGAAACATCCGGTAAATCTTTAGATTCCATTTCTTGAGGCACTGCATTGTCTTCATCAATTAGATTATACGCAAATGATTGACCAAAGCAAGATAAACCCAACAAAAATGAAGGTTTGATTTCACCTGTAATGCGACCAATATCAAATTCCCAATGACATAGATAAGTAGAGCATTCAGGAAGTGGTCCAAATAGACGATGACCATAAACATTTAACCCTATACATACAATCAATTAGGCTTTTGCAATAGTAAATATACATTAAATGTGTAATTTTACCATCAATATATACGTAATTCTTTGGATCTCGAGCATTTTTGATACGGAAAAAGCCTTCTTTTGACTGAGGATTTGGGTTGCTGTCCCTGCTTAGAGTAATAGGACTAATATTAAGATACATATCAAAATATATATCTAAATTTCGCAATTCCAATTGTAATTCTCGAAATTCAAACTGTGAATATCTTGAGCATTCATATAAATTTTCAGGAAATAATAATACACCGTCCTCTAATTCCAACAGAAGATAAACTTCAAATGGATCAGCAACAGGTTTTGATTCTGCTTGCTTCTTTTTCTGTTCTAGCCATTCTTGGTTGTCTCGTTTTTGTCTTCTATATTCATCAATTGTCGAAAAATTATTCCAGGCACCAAAATAATTTTCTTTCAGCAAGAATAGGTATCGAATCAAGGTACCAAATAACTTTACAGTGGCACCATTGATTTTCAAATGGAGATTGCAAGATTCTATATGTCGTAAAATGTCAACTGTACTATAAAATTCATATGATCCATCAATGGTCAAGTTGACTGCAACGGCAGCATGTGAATCATCTTCTCTTATGAACGCACTTAGAGTGTGAGATGTTTGTAAAGAAAGACCGGCGCTACCATGTTCTGCTTCAACAAAGAATTTGATGGCTGTAGTATCTGGTTGAAATTCAGTAAATGGCAGAATAACATTAAATGCTAATCGATGAGCTTGTAATTTGAGAAATGCTAAAATGACAACATAATTCAGTTGATATTTCTAATCGATATAACCAAACTTACCATTATCTTCGATTGAATTAGGATTATTAATAACATTATGCTCGTTGACACAAAGGTATATTGTAGGGTTTTCAAGATTAAATTGTAATTGGTATGTCATTGGAGTAAAATGTAGTAAATCGGTTGGTGGACCAGAAGTCCAATCTTTGATGGTATCTTGTATTAGATAAATATGATCTCTTAGTAAAAATATCGTTGGTTTTTTTGGTGTAAATTTGAAATCCCAATGCCTAAAACCATTCCATTGTAATGGTGTTGGCATGTTGATATGAATTTCAATTCGATTAGACTGAATAAATGATGCATAATTTACACTGGTTGTAATATCTGTATCCTTCAATACAACATCAATTACATTTCCATAACCATTTTCACCAACTGCAAATGGTGTCACTACTTTAATAAAGGATCCTTCGCCAGCTTTAATGTTAAACCAGCCATACGGCCTTGAATAATAACCATCAGATCCAATATCCAAATCGGATGACCCTGAATTATATTTCCAATCCTAAAATAGGAACATTTTTATTTCCTTAATAAGTAAATGAATGCAATAAAATGTTGTTTTGTACTACATACCTTGGATTTCTCTCGTGTAGGTACTCGTAATTTACCTTCATTCATAAACTCGATATATGTTTCAAAAGATGTGGCAACTCTTTGTTGCCCTGGAGAAAGCCTAGGGGTTGGTGTATTACTGCGATGAGAATTAGGGAAAAAATAGTCTTGCATTTCTGATCTTTGTCTATCAGCCCATGCACCATAATGTATCGTAGCATCCCATAAAGATATACGAATACCCCATTCTGGTGGCAAACCACCATTACCAATATCAATTCCAATTCCTGAAAATGAATCAGATGCTTCTGGTGCTAGTACAGGTCCTAATGAATCATATGAGTTACACACACGCACACACACACACACACACACAAATTTTTTGATCAACAAATCCTGTGTATTACCAGCATAATCAGCGTAATAAGTCAAAGCCATTTCGTTGCATTCGACAATATTTGTAACTCTGGCATAGTCCTCATGAAAAGTTATATTATCGCTATCATTTCCCATTTGAGATCTTCCATCTCTCATGATATCTCGCATATGTTGCATTTCACCGTATTGTCTCGACATAGCAAACGGATATAAAAATTTAAATGGCTTTAATAACCATGTAATAAATGTGGCTTTGGGTAATGGTTTCATCACTCTTTCAGCTGTTTCTTGCACATTTGTATAATCCATATTATCTTTTAAACTAATTTGAGTCTTTCTCAATATAAAATCTATCACTGATTTATAATAATCCATGGATGATCTCGATTTTGCTAAACTATAAATTCCACTTGCTTGGGATACTTTCCAAACCAGCATTGATTTTATTTCTGTATTACCAATCATAACTGCACCAGTTGTACATTCAAATTGAATTGGCATTAATCTTTCCATTAAAGAATTGTCTCCATTAATCGGGGTTTGGCTTTCGGGATCAAGTGTTCCGCGAATATCAGTTAATTTCTTTTTATCATCGCTTTCATCAATTGTTGCTCCTGCTGCTGTGGATGTATTCTTTGTTTCCGTGGTTGATAATCCAAGAATATCTTTCATTTTATCATAAGCTGGTGCATTGTTGTAAAAAAACCATTCAAGACCTTCTACACTGCAAACAACTCGACAAGGTAAATTGTTGGTTTTACCTGTAAGATTTAAGCAAATTAATAATAAATTACAAAAAAAATAAAAAAATAAAAAAAATCATAAATCAGCCTAATATACCATTTTTATCATCTTCTGCTTTTCTAACATTTAAAAGCCAATATCTTATTGCAATATGCCCTTTTACAATTGAAATTGATTGATTTGTTGATAGATATCTTAGGTTTTTGAATAATATTCGGCCGCCAAGTAATGATACACGGATAGAATCTATTTTTTTCTTAACATTAATTCATTCCATTCAAACGACATTGTAACAATCTTACATACCAACTTCAAGATATGCATTATATCTTCTCCATGTGTATTGGTTTATAATAAATGTAAGTACTTGACCGAGCACACGATTAAAGTAAAATAAAAAGAATATCACTACAACAATGACCACTAAACAATATACAACAAACAACCAGAAATCACTGACAGACTGAATATTTGAACCGTTTGCAGTTGTTGCTGCTGCTTCAACAAAAAACATATCGTTAAAAACAGTAAATGCTTAATACAAAATAATAAAAAGTATAAAAAGTGTATTATGAAAGAGTTCCATATTTGTAAATTAACATTCTTTATAGGGGGGTACACCAAAAAGATCAGTTCAACCAATGTGACTCTAAACATTTACCGCTTTCAACAAAGCCGATCAAGATGTTGGCTTGTCTCAGAACCATTGTGATCCCGAGTTTTGTACAGGTATTTCATGTGAAAAAGATCCTTTTTCTTCTAAATAGTATTTCAAAAGACTATGACTAGCTGCCTTCTTTCAGAAAATAATAATAAAACGATTAAAAGTACAACACAAAAAAATACGAAAAATTGCACATCTCTGAGAGCATTTAAGATTTCTATTTATAAATTAGTAATCACCATCTGCATTAATATTCACTTTGTGTCATTAAAAAAAGTTCAAGAAAGTGTAGTTTCTATTGATAAAAAATTCAAAGATAGAAAAAAAAAAAAAAAAAAAAAAACTATATACAAAAGGCAAAAAAAGAAACTAGAACTTTAGCCACTCGTCTGCAAAAGAGCGCCCAGGAACGAGGATGTGGACCTAAATCTAGTTTAAGTCTGTTTAATGCGTTTTTTACATATGAATTTTTTGGTGAATTCATTTGTCATAGATATTAAACACAGCGCATCTAACCTAAATTTTACTAGAATATGCTTAGTATTCTATCGATATGTATAATTGAAAATTGATTCAATCATTATTCATTAACAAACGGTTGCCCTTGACTTATTTTAACTGTTCGCAGCCCTATAGTACTATAAAAAAAAAAGACTTCGGGTTTATGATCGAGTGCACTCAAATTAGACCAATATAGTTCTGCGTATATGTCTGGTATAAAGAGCTTTTGCCATTATAAAATTGCGTTGGCTAAAGGTGTCTGGGACGTACATTTATCGTTTTCAGGTTTAGGTATTCTCAAACTCCAAGGCTTAATTTTTGACAAAATGTTTGCTAAATATAGTAAACTAAAACCAAACTTAATGTGTTATTAAATTACATTAACTGTAGTATTAGCAGCACTGATGAAATAGCTTTGTTAGAAGATGTTATTTTATTGATTCTCGTGACAATCCTTTTTAAATAGGCCTCTGATCAACAAATTTCGCTCTTATTTTTGAATAAAAAATATGTTAATAAACTAGACACTCAGAAATTTACGCACAGTGCTTACTTTTGTTTATATCTTACCTCAAGTGCTTAAAACAATCTTTTCGTATGTTAAAAATATACTTTTTTGATAGATACTAAATATTTAAACCCCAATCATTGAAGGTTTTGGGTGTATTTCTGCATAATTGGCTCCAAATCAATTGCATTTTATTTAATTCAAATATATAGATGTTTGTAGAGATATAATCACTTGTATTAATTGCTTATAACTTGTGAATACAAAAATATGGATCGTTTATCATTTTTACCATTGAAAACTAAGAAAAATGCAGCAAACTAGAGCAGGTTTTGAAAAAGAAAAAATTACATTTTCACATGTTCTTCCAAAAGTTTTTATGCATATATACATGGCTCAATAAGTATCATGAGTAAAATATCAGATTCTGTATCTATTATTAATGATACTAAATTAAACGCCTCACAAAAAATATTTCGCACTTTTGAAAGATAAAAATAATGGTTTTTTCTACATAAATCCTTTCCAAAAATAATTGATAGTCAAATAAACGCTTATGTATAAAGCTTTAATAGCATTCAATCAGTTTGAGCTTATAAAAGACATAACAAAAAAAAATATAAGAAAAAACATTGTGTAATCTAAAAAATAGTTTTGGCCGTATTTGATTATCAGATACCTGTAAAAAGTGCTTAAAACAATTTTTAAAAACGCTACTCTGTCAAGAATTTCAGCAAAAATATGCATAGCTAGTAGAGATGTTTTATTGAATAATATAGCCGAATTTGTGCCCTTTGGTTTTTTCATCTGATCATCAAGAAAAAAAAAATAATAATGTTGATAAGACATTTGATTTCGTAATAAAGTATTTATTTCTGGCTGAAGGGTAATTAATTTAACTATTCCGTAAGTTATTTACTATATATCAAAGTAAGTATTCAAGAAATAGCAAGTGTGTTCTATTATCACGACAAAGACTTTATTTTATAATATTGTATTTTATAAAGGAAATGAAATCAAAAATCCACAATGATATACTGAGAGAAGTTATTTGCGGATGAATATAAATGTAGTCTTTGAATAAGAACTGCAGATACCCTAAGTGTAGCAAATGAACCAGTACAATCAAGAAGTTGAAATTGCTGTTGATCAATTGGGCGCACATACTGAAAAAAGGTAACCCCTGTTTCAATGACTAATAGAGCATTATTATCATACGGATAGTCAGAGATACGAATGCTGAAAACCTCTAGCTAAAGGCCAATTGCAGGAAGGTTTATTATGCGAATGCAACGATCGATAATTAAAGGATTCACCCAAAGAACCCGTCCTCAGACTCTTTGTAGAATTCGTATGGGGCGTTCACCATTCTGTTCTATTCTAAACGTGGTGATCGGAGGGTTGTCTTCTCGTCCCTTATGAAAGAATTCTAACTCTCTTGTCAACTCCGGGATGTCACCGCTGTTACCATAGATGGTAAACTGCGACAGAACTGTTAGGTGGCATCGAATAAAAGAGCAAACTTCTCTTGTCAAGCTTTGAGCTGATATTCTTAGATGCTGAGATGGGAATTTTCTGTTTTTATCGTTATTCGGATTGTCTAGTAGTAGAAGTCGTCCAGACAGCCAATGACCAGCACCACGACCTGCTTGGAGACTAATTTTTAGATTATTCAAATTTGCACATATAATCAGAATCCCCATGAACAATAAAGGAATTGAATAATGGAGAGTCAGAGTTGTCAGATTTAGAAATAAAGAGAGCATTAAACACAAGTTGTTGTTAAATGGAAAGCTTTGAAAGAAGTCTGGTATTATAGCATTTCCTCATTTTGGTACACTGAACAAATTCAACATGACACACTTTTGATAATTTGAAAATGGATAAGGCGTTTGTGGTAAAATGTTATGATGGAGGAGGGAAAGGGGACACAAGAGGAGGCATCTACCAATAAAATGGCAAAACTTCAGTGCTTCAAACGGGAATTAGCAAACTTTCAAAGCTTCTACATATTTTTTCATTTCTCAAACTTTTGTATATACGAATGATAATACTCTATTATGAAAGTACGCCTGATTTGAATTTAGTCTTACCAATTTCAACGTAGCTTCTATATTTTTTTTTTATAAAATTGTCACTGGAATCAGTCTCAAATGGAACGACAAAAAAAATAACATTACAATAAGGAAAACATGAAGCAATATTTAAAGACACAAAATGGAAATCTATCTAAAGACAAGCTGAATTTGATAAGATCAAATAAAGTAGGACATGTGTAACCTTGTTTTACCAAAACTGATGAAACGCAATAAAAAGGCAGAGTAAAAATCTGCATTTGAAATAGTGTAAAAAGTTGCTTCAGGGATTTTTATAGATGAGTAAAATAATAAAAATTACTTTTAAAATTTTACTTGTTGAACATAAATTATTGGAATGCGTTTTATATTTTTTATTTTTTAGAATTATTATGAAATTATAGAAAAATACGAGTATGAGTAACAGTGTTTTACCAAAAATTGCATAATTTGGCAACTTTAAAGTGCGAATTTTAGTGGTTAAAGATGTTTGCAGTTGCTTTGAAGTATACCAAACGATTTCTCTCAATCAATAGATACTTTCTATACCATTTTCTTATTTTTTTTCAGATATATCAATTTTGATGATTTTGGATGAGCAATGATAAGGGTAAAATTCAAATTTGGGTAAATATGGATTTTTAACCCCAAAATCGGCACTTTTTATTAGGGTATATATCGGTACCTAATGACCAGAAAAAGTTGGGCTACCTTTCTAGAGCTTATATTTTGCTTTTGTAAGCTTATGATTTTGACTTTTTCTCCAGAAACTGTTTTTTTGTATTTTTGATGATTGCGCAGTTTTTTGTAAGCAAATGTTTTCTAAATCTAGCACCATCGGGTAGTCCGTAAAATTCTCTATCGAGTTTAATTACTTGACATACTGCGATAAATATGCAATTTTGGGAGTAACTATCAAAAAACTAGCCGATTTTTTTTGAAAATGTCCAAAATGAACAAATGGAAATGGAAAATGTTGACGGTGTTTAAACTGATTTTCATAGCCTAATTTGCTTGTTTACGTTTTTAAAGCACATTTTACCATATTAGAATACTAAAAAAAAAGGGGTGCATCAATTACATATTTATTACTTGAGGCAGATTCGGTAGATTTGCATCCACATGTAATATGCTCAATTTTTATTTTGTTGCTTAACTTCTTAAATGGACCTAATTCATTGCAGGTTATTTTTGTTGGATGGTTTGCTTTTCACCTGTTATGCTTTTTTTTTTTACCAAAAATAACAAAATTTTCTTGATTTCTTTCTTGGTAACATATTTATATTTTCCTTGATCCTTCTGTAGAAATCTATAAACCTAAAAACAAAAATTACTGCAGTTGATAATATACGCAAGTAATTTGTCTTGTATGTTTAGGTATACTAATATCCTAGTTTATTGATGTTAGAAAAATCCGTCAATGTTGAAAATTTACACTGAAAATGGGCGGCATTTTAAGCATAGTTTGTCATGATGTCCTCTTTCATCCTTACTACATTTCTAAATTTTCTGATTGACAACTTAAGCACTAGAAAAATAGTTCTAGTTAAAGATACTAAAGCAAAACTAGAAAATAAGTTTTAAAAAGTAAACATATGAATCAACGCAATTTAAATGCCACGTTTGTACGAAAATCTAGATATTTTATATAAAAACCACTGTACAACAAAGAAAAAAGCGATAAAGTATTAAATACAACATTCTTATCAAAATATAAACTCATAAATGCAGCCGCATTGCTCATAAAACAGTGTGTCAGCAACAAGTAAAGCTATCCAAAATCAGATGTCCAAAAACCCTTCCAAAAACTGTACTAAATTACACTCTTTCTCACGTCATTTGGCATAGTCAGCGAATAGTAAAATTATATTGCAATAAATCTTGGTAAATTATTAATGAATGATAAGAAAAAGTGAGTTGTATTTTCAACAGTACATCCTTATTTAAAGAATAAGCAGGTATAGTTCATTCAGTTCTCAAAATCTATCAGTATTGGCGAATACGAGAAGAAACCATCTAATCCCAAAGAATGGGTATGAAGCGACTCTTTATCCGATAACGTATGATGGCGGTTACCTCCTTAAAGAAACGAGATAGACTATAAAGTAATCATTCAAGATGATATATATCTATCAAAACTGCCAAGACATGCCTGCAAGCATTCTTAAATATTTTGATACATTTTTTTTATACTTCACCCATTTCAAGAGATGCATAACAACAAGAAATAAAAAAAAAATCAATATGCGACTCTATAATACGATCGTTGCTTTTCATTGCTGAATCATCAGTATCGATTCAAATTTAGAGACTTTTTAAAAGATTTTTAAGCTACATCAAGGATTAAAGAAGTTATTTTAGTTTGATAGCCTGAATTTATATCATATGAACACTTGAGTATTTCTATATTTGTTTGATCAATCAATTTATTATACAAATCTTTGTTATTAGGCATGCATATATCAAATTTTAAAGAGAATTTTATTACTACTTGAAAACGAATTTAGTTCTAATATCAAGAGTAAGTAAATATATTATCTTTATTATTACTACAAAAAAAAAAAAAAAAAAAAAAAAATTTCTCTGTAAAGTCAAACACAAAGAAAAAAATACAAGTTCAACAACATAACGGAAGCTTTTAAGTTCCAAACCAAGGCACTCAAACTGGACCATCATCTTGTTAATCATTAAAGAGCAGTTCTTCAGCAAAAGCAGCCTCGCTTTTGTCTTCTGTCCCAGCTTTAGATTGTGTTTCAGCTGCAAGAAATACATCTTTTGGTAGTCTACTCAAACGTAAATCATTTTCAAAATCTCTTCTAATAGCTTCATTCACCATTTCTAATATTTTAGCCATAGCAGTAATGTTCGCTCTTCTACGCTTTAAACACCTTTCATTCATTCTTTGATGAACATTTAGACCTCGAATCCCTTGCCAACCTGAGCGCCAGCAATATTGGCATAGCATGCCTTGTAAATCAATATAAAATTAGAAGTATTTTAGAAAAAATATCGTAAATTGTATACCCTTTTCAAATGATTTTTTAGCTCTTGATCGTGAATTTCGTTTACTTTTATTACCCATTTTTTGTATTTTGAATGTCTGTCATGTACTGTAAAACTTTCTACTTTTATATGCATATGAATTGAATAACAATGAACTATAACATGATGAAATTCTCTTTGTCTCTAATTTTTAAATACTTGGCAACATTGGATTTGTGATACTTTTGCAAAGTTTCAAATTATAATTATAGGGATAAAAATATGTTCTCATTTCTTTTTTTTTTATTATTATTATTATTATTTCTTTAGATTCATGCTATTGAGCGACAGAGGGGAAATTTACATATAATAGAGATGGTAAAAAGAATTAGATCAAGAGCTTTTCAATATTGGCAACAATCTCATGAGCTTCTTTAACATAGTCAACAGGACTAAGCTCCATACAAGTGTATTTAATACGAGTAATTTCCTATAAAACAGTATTTTAGTATACAATGCATGCATAAATTCAAAACAAAAACTCACATTATATGTTTCTTGCTTGGCTCTCACTTTAAAGTTAAAGCTTTGGAAGAGGGCCTTATTAAAGATGACTTGGGAAGCAGTAGCATCGTTCTCTTTCAATGCCATAATCTCGTTTGCGCTCATCTTTAATAACGTGTTACCTTGATCATCAAATGCATTAAGATATATTTGAGAAGTAGCATCTTCAACACTCATAGTTAAGATATATCTGTATTCAGGAGAACCAAAAGTCTTTTGGCATTTTTCACAACGCCAGCCATTGGCTTCCATTGTCATCTTCTTTTTACATTCAGGACAACCAGGGTATGCACAGTTTTCGGATTTAAGAAAGACAACTGTACCTCTGAATTCAAAGTAATCTGGCTTATCACCCATACCCAAGTTTTCTGCCTTTGCTTCTTGTAAGGTAATCTTGTTGCGTTTGGTGACACCTTCACCACTTGAGCTAACCATACCAGAATAACTATCGAATTGTGTATTTATGCCCTTCTCAGTATACCATTGTTTAAGATGGTTAGATTCGGGTGTGTTGGGGTTAAGCTTGTATGTAGATGCAACACCTAAAGATAATGAACGGCCATTGAAGTCATTGATACGAGCACCTTTACAGGCAATGACGGGTGAGTCAGTAGCATCAAATTGTTCGGCTTGAGAGCCCCATAAGGTAATACGGATGGTCTTTTGAGACTCGTCCACGAGAATCAATTCTCTTTTCTTAATCTAATATAAAGCATCAGTAAGCAATGAACAATTATAATATAAATTTATATTTACAGGCTTTCCAGTAGACTTTATAACGATTTCAGCGACACCAAGATCTTCAGTGACAACACCAAGGACATCTAACGGAAAAAAACTTTCTTTAATATCGGGTTGATTGACTCATGCCCTTTAATCAGCTTACCGCAGTTACTATCCTTTTCATGCTTATCGATATCAGCGATCTTGACGAAATTGTACTTGATTTGAGGGATATTAGATGCTTCCTCACACTAAGGATATAAAGATTTAGTGCACAACCATCATCATATAAATAAAAAAAAAAAAACTTACAGCTTGAATTTCTGTTCCATTTTCAAAGACCAATTCGTATTCGTTGTTTAATGTAGAGAATTGCTTTCTGGCCATAGTAACACGTGCTTTGGAAATGTAATAAACCTTGCCTTCCTCGAGTAAGTTATAGAAACGATCAACTTGATCAGTAAAAATAGTGGCTTTAATTTCACCTGAAGAATCCAAGAGATGTACACTAAATAATTGACCATCACTCTTTGAGTTGTGCCATGTCTTGATCTCTGACTTTAGAGTAACACGAGCCTTGATGTGCCATCTAAAGACAACTAGTCAATATCCCTGATTTACTCTTATTTCGTTTAGTAACTTACCTAGTTTGATATGGATTCAAGTTGCTAATACCAGTGACATTAGCATCGAGGGCCATGTTGGCAGCATTACCGGAAGAAAAGTTAGAATTATAATTATTTTTAGGTTCTTGTTTGGGCTCTTGTTTGTAGACAGAGGAAGCAGATGTAGAAGATGGGCTATTAGTATTAGAAGGAGTAGAAGTTGAAGAACCCTCCAAAGTAACGGGAGCGCCAATCTTGGCATCTACATCAACTTGAACTACATCAAAATTTAAAAGAATCAAGATTCTATTAGGTAAATAGTAAGTATGCTTGAACTAAGTCTATAAATATAAGCATTTCGCCTTACTTTCTGTTTTGAAGAGGGTTACAAACAAATTCTTTAAGTGTAATGATACTATGACGCTTGATTTGTTCGGAATCAACCAAGGGTGAATGTTGTTGGGCAAGCATAGCTATTACAATTTAATTAGTAAATGATTAACAATATACGACTCTTTCATCAAATTACCTTGCATAAAGTTGACACCATCAGATATAATAACTCTATGAAAGTTTTTTTTTTTTTCGTTTAGTCTTTGACTAATTACTGCGCAGTGCTACTTACCTGTGGCGGATACCACCTTGAACACTAACGGCCTTGATGTTTATAATTTGAACAGTGGGATTATTGTGTAAAGGATTCTCCTTTTGTTCATCGTAAAGAACTTTAACAGCGCCTGTAGAGAGAGACATGGTTCTATTATTTTATAATGAAAGGAAAAGGTATAATAGATGATTTTGAACGCGGTGCACTTTTAATTCAATGATCGCGCCACTGAACTGAACGAATAACGCGTTATGAAGGTGGTCACTTTTCTCAAATGGAAGCTAAAACTTAAATACCAGCAGCATGGTTGGAATAGACGCATTATTTGATAAATTTGATAAAGCATGCGCATATCTTTATTATTCAACTCTCATAAGTTTCTTTTATGATAAATTTCTTACATAAATGCGTGATATACATAATAATGAAGAGTAAATTCTGAAAAGATTCGATTTATTGAATTGTCTAAGATTAACTGTTCAAATTCTTATTTACCAAGAAAATGTCAATGAAATACCAAAATAAAAAATACCAGCATGTATATATTCTTCTAATAAATATTTTCACTTTTAAAAATCTCTGTTTTTTTTTATTCAAATGATTGAGAATTTATCCTTGAAACATATTAATATGACTTTTTTGTACAAATGGTTTTGAGGTTTTGAGGCTCGAAACACTGTAGTTAACTCACTATAGTTGCCACATCTTAGAAATTCGGCTTACAGCTTAAAATGAAGTAACCGTAGCAGGTTATCATATTATAAAAGTATGCCCCTCAATTTTGCAACCAGGAGAGCCGTTAATTGCATAACGAAGCGGAAATGCTGCTTGGAATATAATTGCGTTTGATTTATATGGCAAGGCACGATTAAATACCATTTTAATTGAATTGCTACAGTCAACTACAAAATAAAGTATTAAAAAAGCAGAAAATCCGTAGTCGAGAAGTTCAATGCATCAAAAAATAAAGAAATGCTAGAAATTTTGGATTGAAACGAATAATTAATGAGAGAAAGACACTGAAACGCCAAGTTTCATCGTCTTTTTTTTTTTCTTTTTTGTAGATCTCTTTTTCCAATAAAATTAGCAATTACTATCTAATCATATGGTTAGTCTAGATCTACCCCAGTGTCTTGTCAACTTCATGCGTTTGGGTGGGAAAATGCAATATTATACATGCCAATAACAGAATTAGCCAATCAAGCCATTGAAATGCATAATAGCATTACAATTACTACCAAAAGGTAAATATTTAGAATATAAAAAAGATGCATACAACATAATCTGTTTCTTCTTCTTTATTCATTATATAATAAACAAATGCCCCAAGAAACAGAACATAAACTTCATTTCGATACTCTTCAATTGCATGCTGGTCAATCTCCTGATCCAACTACCAATGCTTGCGCTGTGCCAATCTATGCTACCACTTCCTATGTATTCAATGATACAGAACATGGAGCTAATTTATTTGCTCTTCGTGCAAGTGGTAATATTTACTCAAGGTATATATATATATATATATATATATCTATATGTATATATATAATATATAGTTGTAGTTGAGTTCTTTGTATCTTATTTATTATGTACGCTAGAATTTCAAATCCTACCAATGATGTATTTGAACAACGTATCGCTGCTTTAGAAGGTGCTGTTGCTGCTACTGCCGTTTCCTCTGGTAAATTTAAATGAAACCAATTATGTCAATTTCTAAAATATATATATATTAATAATAAAATAGGCCAAGCTGCTCAATTCCTTACCTTCGCTACTCTTTGTAAATCTGGTGATACTATTGTTTCCAGTTCTAGCCTTTATGGTGGCACTTATAACCAACTCAAGGTTATGCTTCCTAAGTTAGGCATTAATACTCATTTTGTTCAATCCAGTGATCCTGAAGATTTTCGTAAAGTTATTGACGACAAAACCAAGTTGATTTTTGTTGAAAGTATTGGTAATCCCCGTTTCGATGTACCTGACTTTAAAGGATTAGCTAATATTGCTCATGAAGCTGGTATCCCACTTATTGTAGACAAGTAAGTATTAAAATTATATGATAATAGCATAGGTATTTATATGTATTTAATAGTACTTTTGGTGCTGGTGGCTATATCGTCAGGCCTATTGAACATGGCGCTGATATTGTAGTTCACTCTGCTACTAAATGGATTGGAGGGTAATGTATATAATAGGAGTATTTATGTTGCAAATAATGGAAAGATTGACATTTTATTTGTGGTTCTTTTTTTTTTAGCCATGGCACAACCATCGGGGGTGTAGTATTAGATGCCGGTAACTTTGACTGGAGCAATGGTAAATTTCCTGATTTCACTGAACCTTCTCCTGGCTACCATGGTTTAAAGTTTTGGGAGACATTTGGCAAACTCGCATTTTCTTACCGTTTCAGGACTGAATCTTTGCGTGATATTGGTGCTTGTCAAGGCCCGTTCGGCTCTTTCTTATTCATTCAAGGTATTTTTCTAAATAAATTAGTAATTGAACATGAATTTCATTGTGTAAATGTATAGGTTTGGAGACTTTGTCTCTTAGAGTTCAGCGTCATCTTGATAATGCTTTGGCTTTGGCTGAATGGCTTGATGCCAGAAAGGATATTTCTTGGGTATCTTATCCAGGTCTCAAAAATCATCCCTCTCACGAAAATGCGAAAAAGTACTTACATGGTTTTGGTGGTGTTTTGGCTTTTGGTATCAAATGCAATGCCAAAGTATAATCTTAAAAAAACATGTTGATTCCAATACACTAATTTTTTATCATAGATTTTCATTGAATCTGTAAAGCTTGCTTCTCACTTAGCTAATGTGGGAGATGCGAAAACCTTGGTTATTGTCCCCGCTTTAACAACTCATCAACAATTGAGTGATGAAGAACAAGCTGCTGCTGGTGTTACTAAAGACATGATTCGTGTTTCTGTTGGTACAGAGTAAGTTTTAAATATGCAAATTAGATGAATTGTCTATTAATATTTCTTAAAAATTACAGACATATCGACGATATCAAATGGGACTTTGACCAAGCACTCAAAAAAGCAACAGCATGAAAAAAAAAAGTCTAAATTACATCGCATTCACGCCTTGATATCAAGCGCTTATAACAGTTAATGAAGTAACATCTTTAATAACTTTTAATTAACAATATTGCAAAAACATACTGTTTTCTTTTGTTTTTTCAATAAAGAGATTTAATTGCATATTGTAAACTCAAATGCTTTCTACTTGAACGTAGTATATTAATCGAATGGAGTTGGTCTTTCATTAAAAACTGTTATGTGAAGTTGAATCTCGGATTACAATCTAAAATGGAGCAACTTTGATTATTTAATAGCCACTCTTCACAAAATATTATTGTATAATCTGTGATGTTACTATAGCTATGGCATAGCTATAAATATTATCATCGCTCAACATTTTCAAGTAGGAAATGAACCCTTATATCACATAACGCCAAAAAATATAGAAAACATTGTTTTATTCATTGATATTTCTACCAACTTTGTAGATCCTGAGACCACAATACACCAAACCAAATACATATTTCGGTAAATTAAGTTTGATCAATAGTAATATAATTTTGAAATATTCAATAGCGAAAACCGTTTAAATTGCTTAATTTATATGTCCATACCAGAGGAGTGAAGAGGATCTTTTGATTGTGTTGATTTATCGAGATGTAAACGTGTAAAATTACTTAGATGAAAAAGTAATGTTTTATTATGACTTTATATCTAAAATGGGTGTAATACCTACTTATAGCTATGCACATGTATAATGGCAACTTACATGGTTCAATACTTACATATTGTATGTTTTTAATTGTTTTCTGTAAAAGTCCACAGCAAGCTACAGATGCACTTTGTAGATGGGTTATTCAACATACAGTAGGCTATAAAGGTTGCCCTTTGGAAGTATTGTGTCCGCTATGTATATCTATTCCCATATAAATTTGGAAGCTGCTTGAATTGAAATTCGGTGGAATATGGGGTTTTTTGTCAGTTTTTCACGGTTGTAAAAAGTAAGTTTCAGATGATTTTCAAAAATCCTCATTCAATATTGAGTTGGATTACGCCAAGTCTTCAACGATAATGCGCCTCTCATTTATAAGCTAATTGATATTTATCCAAAAATAGAAGAGTTAATACCAAAATATAGGTAAACTGTGATGTATTATGTAATGATTCACATTACATGACAACATATAAAATTGCATAAATTAGTTTCAGTTGGAAAAAGATACATATAAATACTTGGACGTCAAAACAGATATATAGAGCTTTAGTGAAAATATCTGTTCTCAAACATCTCGTTCACATCCCCATTTCCTATTATCTTTTACTTAAATAAATTATAATAAATCACTACCACAATTATTATAAATACTTACTTGACTCCATATTATTTACATTTAATATAGTAAGTATAGACCATATATTAATTGTAACAATTAGAGTAACACCAAGCACTACCTCTTAGTACATCGTTCTTGCCAACTACTATTCCATTGGCTTCCAGATAATTGTACTTCTTGCATATTATTCTTAACCGGATGTCGAATCCTAAAAGTACACTACGGGAAAAAAGGTGTAAAATGAGGTATAAACTATAATTTTTCTGAAAAAACTACTATGAGAGACATTTATAGTTTCTTTAAATTGACAGATTATGATGCTGTGAGATATTTTGTTGTACTTCAAAAATCTCATAATTTTTTTTTTCTTTAAAAAAATCAACAAAAAAAGCATAACTAAGTTTTTTGGCAACTTAGTCATAGGGATAAAAGAAAATATTAAGATTAATTTTTTAATTTATAACTTTTGATTAATTTTAAAAAAAAAAGATTAGTTTATAATGTTTGTAATATCTCTTGTATTTAGGGAGCTTCCTCATAACGATTACCAGGTAGTAGTAACCATTAAAGACGAGCCGAGCTTTAGACGAGCTTGGTCAAAACTCGTGAGACGAGTCGAGCCTTGTGCTACACGAGCTCGAGCCGAGTTTTCAAAAAAGCTCGTTTGAGGAAGACGAGCTTTTTGCAGTAAATAACGAAGTTGTTTACTAAAATAAAAAAATATAAAAATAAAAGCGGTAGAAATACAATTATAATCAGCTAAAGTTTTATTACAAAAGATTTCTGAAGATTAAATATAATTGAAAAAGTATGAGGGTATTTATAGTGATTTAGAGAACTTGTATACCATCAGACTTGAATGGAGTAATCTTCTAATTTTGAGTTGTTGTTACTAATATTATATTGAAAGAATAAATCATGCAAAGCATCGACCATAATGGGTTATATGTCAAGTACGACAATGTGGGCCATTTGGGAGCTATTGGCTATATCTATTTAGGTAACCTTGATTTTAAGGTGTGAATTCTAAAGTGTGCTTGAAATGTTATTCATTGGTAGTGTAACTATGACACAGGGGAATAGTTGATTAAACCTAATATCTTTGATATTATTATTTATTGAATTAAGTAAAATACTTCTTGATATATATGTCATTTGTGTAATCGATTGCACTGTGATCAAGGGTGCTATCGTTCACACGACATGTATTGGTTCAAAAGTATTTTGTATTTTCGCATGCGTTTGTTATTGTGTTCACTTT
>JAEPRC010000050.1:75804-102242 GCA_016758945.1 Mucor plumbeus
ACTTTAGTCATTTATCGCTTGACAGACAAAATAAAGCACTTCTGCCACATTTGAGTTTTTGAAAAGAAGTCAAAAGCTCGTCTTCCTCAAACGAGCTTTAGTCACACACAAGAAAAGCTCGTATGGGATGAACGAGCTTTTTTTTAAGCTCGTTTAATTTTAACGAACCTCGAAAAAAGCTCGGGTAGGGTAAAACAGGCTCGGCTCGTTTTATATGCCTAGGTAGTAGGTTATTTCCATGTCGGTCTTCACGCTGTTTTTAGACAAACATCATAATTTTGAGAATTAAGTACGCTGGTAGACATGGAATTTATATATCCGGATTAGGCATTATGATTTGTATATAGTAATACAAATTTTGTATAATGGTTGTTAATAACTGCGAATATATCGGCTAAAAGATTACGAGGTAGGTCATTTTTACGCCCTTTTTTAGCTACCTTTTTACTTTTTACAAAAACCTTGATTTTGGACAGAAGAGCAAACTTGTAAATATTTGCTTCTTATATCCTGATTTTACAACATGCTTTACTTTTGCCGATTTGGGTCTAAATAATGGTTGTCAATGGTTATCAATGGTTGCGGCTTCATTTATTAGAACAATTTTCAGGCTTGCAGGCCCTAAAAATGGTTTTTTTAGCAACCATTTTACAAAAATCTCGGTTTTTGGGTAGAAGAATACTCTGTTAGATATATAATTTACAGTATTTATATTAATTTATTGACATATGGTACATTTATGATGCAGGTTTTGTAAAAGGATTATTGATGGTTGCTATTTTCTTAATTTCACCAATTTATAGGGAAGTAATTTTTGCATCTTTTTTAATTGCCTTATTATGACAAGAAGAATGAACTTTGGACAGACCATTAAACTACTAAATATTTGCGTCATATATGGTAAACTGTATTTCTTAATTTTACAACCAACAGTACGTGTACTGACGTAGATTCCTATAAGAATTCGAAATATTTGTAGTTTTGCTGGCTAAATCATCGATTTCATGCATAAGTTATAGCTAACTTTTACGAAATGGTAATTTGTGGATACAAAAATAAGTCTGTGTAAATACAATTACAGCCAAACCTCGACATAAGGCCCCCAATATAATGGAAACCTCGATATAAAGGAGGCTTTATATCCACTGAAGACTGATGGACAAATTTTACAGTTTAAAATTCCTTATTTTGAATTTATATTTAAGGAAACTTTTTCTCTCCACATGTCCCATGTCCCTTATTTTATAGTAAAATTATTGACCCCAAATTTAAAAAAAGAACAGCTTTAGGTACAAATTTTTTTATTAGTGCAGTAAAAAGGGGTTAATTTTATAAAAAAAGCTTAAAAGAGATACTGTTTAAACCCTTCTTTATTAAATTTTGGATAATCTACAATAAAATGCTATGTCTACTTCTCTATTTATACTATTTGGTTATCTATACTATTTGGCAGTTGTTTTATCAACTGTCAGTTATTCTGTAATTTTGAATATTTTGTTGAGTTGTTGGGTTCTTGATTTACTTAATTCAGAACGGCTTTTTAATTTGTTTTTGACAACAGATTGTCAAACATGCGTTAAAAACAGCCCTTACTTGTTCTATTTGATTCGCATGTATTTTAGGTTTTTTTACTGATGATACAACACATTATGGATACCCTTAGTATCTTTGATATTTTAGAATACCCTTGATTGTTTATTATTTATAATATATATACATAATCTCTTATTTGGATTGCATGGCACGGTTTCAAATGAGATGGCTTTCAATGTATTATGTGGGGAAATACTACCTAGTTCAGCACAATTAGATGTAAATGTTGAAATTTTTTTCTGATCTTTTAAAACCCCATTTAATGTAACTTGATTGCTTCTGCATTGTATTACGGGGTTTTTTTATATCGTAAGTAGAAATTTACCATATCTTTAAGTATTTTGAAATCTTTATTATTTGTAGCAACAAAGTTTGAAGTAACAACATAACCTAAACTTGCTAGAATTTTTCTTCATTTACAGGAATAACATCGTTTGTTTCTTCTCTATTACCAATTTCATCATTACCACCATGAATTAAGGATCCGGTGTGATTATCTAAGATGCCTTCATTCCTTCCTTAAAATTGAAGTTTATTCGTGTTTTACGTTTGATTTAAGGGAGGCTCTCGATATAAGGGGCTTTTTAAAAGAAACCACGGGCGCCCTTAAATTGAGGTTCTTTGACTGTAGTACGATTAAGTTGCGTAAATCTATACCGAAAATACAATTTAATGGTATGTCAAAAGTGGATTGATTTAACTTTACATTGATTAACTTTTCGGTCAATATCTGAAATACTCTCATATGAGCGCATCGATGACCTTATGAGCCTATTGACCATCTCCTTTGAGCACATGGATGTGCTCTGAGAGCATACAGGAGGTCAGGGTGTATATTAGAATACTTTTTACTACGTTGCCCTGGAGATTGCACCCGAAAACCCCTTCAAAGAACAAATTTCGCACATATCAGGCTCGAATTACGAGACCTAAATTATCAAACTCCGTTCTATGCTGACTGTACCTTAAAACACCAAAAAAAATTACCACAAAATTTATTTTTTAGTTGATAACTCTTGCAATTCTTAAGTAATCTCAAAGAGCAATATTTTAAAACAGATATATAAGAAAGAAAAATAATTCAAGCATAAATCCCAATCTAGCGCATACATTATTTATACAGTTATTTCCATTAAAAGCATACAAAAACGCAACTTCAATGGACTATAACTCGAGATAGCAAACGTTTAAGTAAATAGTTTATAAGCCAAAAATGATTCTTTCATTTGGTTTTATTATATTTTACCATAAAATCAGTTTCGAAAAAGCATGAATTTTCCCTTGTATACCCTCGTCCAAAATTTGACTTTTTCGAAGAAAGCTAATAACTCTATGAAAAATAGAGCTAGAGTGACAAATAATGTTTCAAATAAAAGGTATTTTTTTGCGTTACTTGTCTGTAACACTAAATTTAAAATTTAACTATAAAAGTATTTTTAAAATCACTAAAAACTGATTTTTATGTTTTTGCTTTTTTTACAAAATTTTTGGTGATACACGCTTCCAATAGATATACCATCAGATATAAAATTAAATTTTATGTTGAGGTTACTTAATAAAGCTAGCCAGTTTACTATACATGTTTGTTGTCAATTTTGCATTTTAAAAATTTAGAATCATTTTTATCCAATTTTTTCATCATCTGAAAATTTTGGATTTCAACTGCCGCCACACGTGAGATTTATGAAAGTTCAAAGAAAATTCGCCGAAGTTGTTATTTTTTTGCATCGCAATGGTATGTAGGGGATGTTTAAATTAGAAAATATAGTACTGTAGTTGCAAATGGAACAACTCATCATTGTAAATTGAAGCAGGGTAGTAAAATAGTTTTGTTCAATTAAAATACTTTAATTGGGTTTACGAAAGTTTCTTGTATTATATTTATGAGGAACAAGGAATTACAAAATTCATTAAATTCAAGGAGAACAGATTCTTTGAACATCTTGCTATTTGGGGTTTTTATCATTTTAATCATGCAATATGTTGCATGGCAACGGTGAATTTCATTAAATTCACACAGTAACATTTTTTACCTCTCTCAGATATTAGACTAAATACAAATATACTACAATCCAAAAGAAAAGTAGCATTTTCTCATATTGTTAATGTGTACATGTATTATAATGAAACATGATGCGGACTTTGCCACGCCTTTTTATAGACGGGATTGCTTCCATATGTATAACAGTGGCAGACACTTTACAACAATTACATGTTACGCGAATTAATTTTGATAGTTAGACTATATTAATAGGTAAAATTGCATTGAAAACAAAGACGATAATACTGTCAACGGAAAAATGCTTCGGGTGTTTTGCAAAATACTGGTTTTTTCAATGCAACTATGTCTCAGAGCGTCTCATTTATTTGACAAAATAATATCATGTAGAAAAAAAGTTTCTCTTTCTAACGATATATAAATCAACTTTATTGGGCAAGTTTTGATTCCATGGTGAGATAGTAAAGGTAGTAGATAAGATATAGGCATTTCAGGGAAAATCTTAATTTTAAATTTAGCGTTCAATAAGTTTCCGTAAACATTTCGGAGAGATTTAAAAAGTTCCTAAATTCTTGATCAACATGTGAAAATGTTTGAAATATATACAAAAAGTATATAAAAAGCAGGTGTGTCATATTTTTTAATTTTTCTTTAGTATTATTACTTTACTCGCTACTTTTTTAATATGACCCGTACTCTCCCATATGACGTGCAAGGTTCCATCAAGTCTTTGTTGCTTCGTAACACCTTAATTTGTACCATTAAGAAAATGTATCTCACAGTAGGCATGGCTAACTTAAGCAAGTACAGAAGAGAGTTTTTGGAGGGAGCCCAAGTATCTACTGGTGGAAAATCAAGTAAAGTTAGTACTGCTACTCAATAGTATACTGCTAGAATGGGTTGAAATGGTAGTTTGGATGGTCTTTGTGGTGCACAAGAATATTCGCGCTCCACCAATATCTCTATATCGCTCAGTTTGTGCAGAGAAGTTGCTCAATGGGATGGGGTTTAAAGCCAAAAGAAAAAACAAGACCAATTTTGTCAGTGCAGCCAACAAAAAACTCAGGATAGCGTGAGCCCACAAGCATAGGCAGCTAACAGTATTTGATTGGCGTAAGTGGGTCTTTTCTGGCAAAACCAAAGTGAATATGGAGGGCTCAGTTAGTGAATTCTTCTATTGGTCAGATGTGCCTGGTACCAACCGACCTCATCAAGTTCGGCCCCAAGCGCAAGGTATTGGCGATGGGGTTATGTTTTGGGGCCGCATATCAGGCTACGGACCTGGCTATAACACTGCAATTATTGATGGGACGATTGATTCAAATAAGTATGTGGAAATTTTGAAAACGTCATTGATGCAAACTCTAGAGTAGTATGGCAAACAAGTAAAAAATATTCGTTTTCAGTGAGGTAAGGCTACTCCGCCAAATCGAATATTACTTAAGCTTGGTTTAGTCAAAACAAATTTTTTGTAGACAAAATCCTTGATAGGCCGCCCTAAAACTCTGACTTAAACCGTATAGAACACATCCGGGGTGACCTTAAACGCCATCGTGATGCTTATCCAAATAGGCCGGCTACAAAGTAAGAACTAACTAATAGAATCAATTATGAACGGTATAAGTTTACAAAGGAGGACTGTCTAAAATATATAGATAGTATGCCGAGAAGAATAGAAGCAGTTATAAAGAGTAGAGGAGGAGCTACAAAGTGTCAATAAAAATCTTAGTTTTTTTATCTATTTCAATTTTCATGTTTTATAAGTTTATATTTTTTGAACCCCTCTAATCGTTTCAAATAATTTGTAGATAAAAAATACTACACTTTCTCTTTCATTTGGTATAAGAACCACCCTGATTGAACTCAATCTCAGATAATGGTGACTAAAAAAGTCTTCTTTTGAAAACACCCGAAGCATTTTTCCGTTGACAGTAGTAATGTTATAATTGCAATTAACAAATTATATTCATTCTGTAAGGACAACATGTGAAAGGGACAAAAAGAGGGACAACGGTGTAAGGTGACAAGCTTTAATTGAATGAGATGTATGCTACGTGCAACTATGCTTAATTCTTATATCTTCAGTCTAAATTTCTTCTCAGCGGATATGATGTGAACTACTGGCAGTCTTTCACACATCAAATTGAATTAGTAATTAATAACATAAATCTGGTGTGAGAACCAGGAACATGAAGTATAGAAACTTAACTACAATTTAAAATACCATATACATTTATAGACGATTGTACAACTTGAATTAATAATTGCTGATCCCTTTTCCCGTCAGCTTTAACATAGTGAGGAAATCAAATTACTGCATTAGTAATTTGAATTAGACATTTAATATAAATACCACAATGATCCATCGAACTGATGAATCCTTTCTTTACTTTTAATAAACTTAGAAGAGTTATAATTGTATTTCCCATTCCTGCTTTTTTTAATTACATTTTTGTAGCACTCTAAAATTTATTATAAATTTATTAATTTATATCGTTAGTTTTTACAACATCTTTTTTTTTTGGTAGAAATTTAAAAACAATTCAGTTTCATCCCAAAAACTAATGAAGAGCTAATCAATACGTTTTGTATATAATTTTTAACCGCAACAATGTCTGAATTGGACAAATTAGGAGCAACATTTTGGTATCAAATATATTTGGAGGTAATTACATTTCTATAGTATAATAATTCATTTTGGTACGTTACCTTGAAGGTTTTATTAATGTAATTTCAGTGGTAATTATGGCTAAAATGCCAAAGGTAAGATTGAAAATCAAGTCGGTAGAAATCTAGTTAGTGTTTGTAAGCTGTTCCACATTATAAGTATCTACTCTAGTACTAATTAAATTTATTACCAAAAGCTACTGATAGAGATTTCATTGGTTGAATTTTTTATAGACATTAGTAGTATTTCTATTATGATCCCCAGCTCGGTTTCAGTTGCTATGGTTTTTTCAAATATATTCATAAATCATGGTTCGTTAAAAAAGCCAACATTTATCTGATTTACACATCTCGATTTAGTCGCATACAATACATTTGGCAACGCGTGCTTTGTATAAGGGTTTCTGAAAGTTATGATATTATTCATTGAAACAACTACGAAGTAGGGGTTTCTTACGGTTTCATCGCTTTTTTTTTTTGTTTTGGCAAAAGCCAAGAATTTGGGAGGAAAGATCAGCTGATAAATGTTGGATGTATATTTTTTTGGTTGTCATCATGAGGTAAATTGAATGATATAAAGTTTGTATGAGGGTTGCCAATAGCTGTGATTTTATTAACTAAAATGATTACCAAGTAGATAATCTGAAAAATCTTTTTTGACATCATTCTTCAAAAAAAATTATAATTTTGATAAGAAAAATAAGCTGTTTGGTATTAGATTTACATATTCTTGCTTATTATGATGCGACAAATTTAGTGATGAAAAGATTATAAAAGAGTTGTCAATAATTGCGGTTTTATTGACTATAGAGAGACATTTATAGTTTCTTTAAATTGACAGATTATGATATTGTGAGATATTTTGTTTTACTTCAAAAATCTCATAACTTTTTTTTCTTTAAAAAAAATCAACTAAAAAAGCATAACTAAGTTTTTTGGCAACTTATTCATAGGGATAAAAGCAAATATTAAGATTAGTTTCTTAACTTACAACTTTTGATTAATTTTAAAAAAAAGGATTAATTTATAATGTTTGTAATATTTCTTGTATTTAGAGAGCTTTCTCTATGATGTTCGCTGCAAAAACTGTTTTATATGAAGATTTTACTGAAAAGATATAACTTTATAACAATTTTACGTAAAGAAGCAAATAATTGCAAACTTCAAAATTGCTATTTTCACGTTTTTTTCCCATAATGTTGGATAAAAAATGGAGTAATTCATCCTGCACCACCAAGTACACCATACAATTCATCAATATTTTGTGTACGTAAAAAGACAAATATGGGCGAATATGCTCCAGGCAGCTATAGAATAGTTGTGGACTGCAAATTGGTCAATAATAATGCATTAGATCCGACATTACTATATTGATAATAAATAACTTAAATGTAGATTTCAAGTTTCGTAAATAATATTTTTTTTGAAAACAATCCATACACTGAGCAAAAATTTATAATTCACCCAGTAAATTATTTTGGGATTATTTTGTGAATTACAAGGAATAATTCTATTAACGTACGTGAATTATATGTGAATTATAAAGTGAACTAAACTCATCTTATTTGAAGTAAGCTTGAAATTCAGTGATCACTTTTGCTTTATTTTGTAATTGCCTTTTAAAAATCAAATGTTGAGACAAAATGCAAAACAAATGAGAAATTGGTAGTAGATATTTTTTTTTTCAGTCAATAAATCGTATCATTTTTATGCATAAAATTAGATCCCGGATCTATCAGATATCACATATTATGGGTAAAAACGGTAAAAAATGAGGGTTTATTAATAAAAATAGATAGCTGAGGTTTGTATTACATTAGCAGCATCATTGTAAAATCAAAAACGTTATAATAAAAACACAAAATATGAATATGGGATGAAAAGTTGATTATTTTATTTAAAAAAAATGGATCATATTAAATTGATTGGTTCTATTAGTATATTAACAATAAGGGTATAGCTACAAAAGCCCTCGAAAAGCTAATATTTGCACTCAAAATAACATGATGCAAGTAGTACTCACCTCTTAGTTGGCTGACCTTTTCGTCAAAGGTACATTAGATCCTAAAATAAAGAAAGTGTTAATGCGTAAGTTTTTTAGAATACAGATTATGTATATAATTTATCTTATCTAAAACACGCTTTCTTCTTAAATTATTGTATTAGCAAATAAAAAAAATTAGTTAATACAGTGACTCCCAAAACTGTCCCAGTGTTTGCTAGTTTTGAGTTTAGCATGATTTTTAAGTACTACAAATATATTTACATTGCGACGAATTCTATGTATTTCGGAAGACTAAATGGTTTTCTTTTATGTCAAATTAAAAAAAATTTGAATTTTATTCGTTATCTGAATTTATATCTGATCTGCGACAACATGTGCATTGGGACAGTTTTGAGAGGTATCATTGATTTTACAAAATCTGTGATTATATAACTACAACTTGGGTTATTATTCTTAATTTTTGATAAGTCATATAAAAACCCTTAATTAAATAAAAAAAGTTAAAAAAAAATTTTTTTGCACACTAATTTTGGTGCTTTGGCCTATTGAAAGTTAGCAAGAAAAAACTCCAAGTCAATAAGGAAAAGAGTGTCGTCTGTCTTTTAAACAACAATAAATTAGTGTTTTATGTTACGGAGATAATATGTTTTAGTAAATTTATTGTGGGGATAATTAAAAACCGATGTTGTACAAGTCTGAATGCGTCTAAAGGAGGTTCATTTAAAATGCTTTCTAAGACTGTTGAACGTTTTTGCGTCCACTAAGCAGCAAAAAGGCAGTCAATAATGCTGATAATACATCTAAAATGCTTGAAACCGGTGTCGGAGCTAAATTGAGCCAAAAGATTCTTCGAAAAGCACTCCGTAGGGGGTATTTAGGTGCGATTATTAAGAATAAATTTTTTTATTGTCTAGGCCTAATACCAAGAAGCGTTTAAATTGGTGTATTTAACTCAGTAATTGGATTTCTGATAATCATAAAAGAGTAGTTTGACCAGATAAAACCGATAGCAATTGATTTGACTTAGTTGGTAGAAGCTAGGTTTGAATTAGAGACAATGAGAGCTTGAAACCTAACCTTGTGGATATAAACAAGAATAAAAAAAGCATATTCTTTTGTCATAAATTTTTATACAATACTTATAGTATAAAGAACCGGATTGTGATAGTAATTTACATAACAATTTATAACATTATACATTGAACATATAAATTTGCCAATTTGACATTACTTAATTTGTTCGTCTTTACAAATAGTCTATTTCATAGTTTAATTGGACACTGATATTAAATATGATATCTCCTTGAATGTAGTCCCGAAATAAACACTTCAAAATAATTCACTGATAATTCACCTGGGTGAATTGTATGTGAATTACGATTTTCGTTCTGCCTAGTGATAATTATATTTTTCTCGATGAAATCTGATTCTTTTACCAATGTATTATCTTTATTATCAAAAAATTTCTATTTTACATAAAATAGATACAGTAACTTTTATCATCTCCAATTTTATGATTAGTAACACTTACTATTCAAATATATTATTTTCTTTGTCTAAATCTCTTATATTATATTATGTATTTGATTTTGTTTTATTTCTAAATTTTCTTTTACTTTTTTTTATTGGTTTTTATATTTTGGAAACCCCATATCACTTTCTTCATCATTATTTATTGCGGCAAAAAAACTTAAAAAGCGATCCGGGAAATACAATTATAACTCTTCTATGTTTATTAAAAAAGATTTTTTGGATTACCATTCCCTTTGTAATATTTATACTAGTAGATGTTAATTTCTAATTTTAATATACAGTGATTAGATCTTAAGAAGATCTTTATGGTCTAGTTCCTAGTTTGGAAGTGCTAGTGGTACGATTTGGCATTTAATGTTTTTGTGATTTTAATGTTACTATATCTTAGATTATATCTGAGATTAGCTTTTCTTACTAAACTAAACTAATATGTGTAGTTCACTACATTTATATTCTCATTATTTTATCTTTTTTATCAGTTTCAACAACTATCATATCATTTTTATTTTATCTATCAGAATTAGGAATTATTGAATTACCAGTTTAGAGCATTTGTCAAACCATGATGTTTGACATGCAAATCACACAATGCTACATTCCATGCGGCTATCATCATGCTACTATGGGACTATAAAAGCATAATTCTATTATATTCACACAACAATATCCACATGTTCATTCTAATTATATTATCATTCACATTTAATTCACTTATCAAATTAGTATATAAACCCTCCCTATAAGCTCATAATAAAACTGTACTTTTTCTTTGAATAATTTTATACGCTTACCTTTTGATAAATCATTATTGTTTGTATTAACATCGCTTACATTTAATTATAATAAAACTTGTTGTAAATTATTTATTTTCTTAGATTTATTTATCTAATCCGTATCATTAGTATAAACTATATCTATTAGTATTTTTTCTTTAGGAAATTCAAAATTTTTATTAATCCATAATTTATGGTGTTCTTGATCTATTATATTAGATTTATCACAAAACTTTTGTATATTTTTCAATAGAAAAGGTATTTTAAGTTGCAAATTAACGTATTTTATATTATCTGCTTTTAGAATGGGATTATTGTTACTAAATATTTTAAATTTGTTATGTAGTTCTGAGAATTGGTTTTCAATAATAGATCTAAATAATACAAATACTTTGTTATAATGTTCTTTTTTATTAAATTTTATTCCATTTTCTTTCCTAATTGGATAAAAAAAGTTATTATCTGATATATCATATTCTTTGTCTTTACAGAAGTTTTCTAATAATTGTTTAATAAATAGTGTAATGTTCTCCATCTAATACAATACAATATTCTTTATTATTTATATCATCATTATATAGTTTCATGTTTAGAAACATACCTCCATCAGAACTTATACCACATAATTCACTATTTAATACCTTTATAATTATTTCACTAATAACTATTAATACCTGTGTCCTGATACCTGCTTTTTTAATTTGTAACTCCACTTTTCCTGAATATCTATATTTGGTTTATCATATTCTACTGATATACTGTCATAGTGTAAGAAGTACGATTATCTTGAATTCAATGGAGGAGTGATTGCTAAGAGGGATGTACTAAGAGGTAAGGTTTGGGTCACTCTAATTATTACAGTTATTATGTGTTCTATACCTACTATATATTAAATGTAATTAATATGACCATTATAGTGAATGGCCAATTTTTTTATCCATTTCTCATGGGCTGCTTACGTGTTTTTTGGAAAAGTTTATGAAACCAAACTTTTATGATTGGATATTAAATTCATAAATAATATATCTTAATTTCATTAGCTAAAAGCAATTTTTGAAGGAGTTTAACAAAGTTTTTTAAAAAAAACTGGCTTCCTATGCTCGAAAAAATAAAAGGATTGAAAAACGCTCATAATTAATGAATACTAATCCAAATGGGCTGAAGGTTTCAAAGTATATGCTACAGCTGTAACAGTATTCAAAAATTAAGCTTTAGGTATTTATTAATTTGCCGGCTAAATAGTATGGATAAAACGTGTACTTTTTTTGTGCTAGATTTGTAGATTGATAAACCATTTTGGATTAGAATTAGCACTAAATTGGCTAAAATAGGCACATATGGCAATGACAACTACCGAAATAAATAAGTAGATGTCCCAACTATTTATAATCAAAGTTGCACTGCAATATGTTTTGCATCTATTTTTTTAATTTTCAAAGAATTTAAATTTTTGATGGAGTTATTGATGAAACAGCATTTGAAGATATAAATTATTGGCCTAAATGCAAGTCTCAGCTGCAAAAACTATTTATAGTTTGCTGTTAAATTTTAACAAACACTATTGATTAAACATTTTCCAAGCCATCATTGTTGATAAAATAAATATAAAAGCGCATTATATTGCTGGAAACTACAATACACTCTATTCGTATGCGTTTTGTATATCTATATGGTTATCAATTGATTATATACATTTTATAAACAACAGCAAAGAAAATTGCTCTTATTCATATTTTTGGCATATATTATACGCTAAATTCAAAGAACTTATATCAAACAATTATAGTAAATAACTTAATAGATTTTTAGGATATAATATGTTGAAAGCTATCTGTAAATTATGGATTTCTTCTTCAAATTCGTTTATGATTCTTTATAAAGTCTTATCAAAATATTGCGTTTCTGATCCTCATCTTTTTTTTTTTGACACTGTAAAGCCTTAATTTTATCGCAAAAAATAAGATTGCTCTTGCTAATTTTTTATACGTAGTCAAAATAGTGAATATTAGATATTAAATGTATAAAAGTAGATAGTTTGCGAAGTAAAAAACTTCACAGAATGCAGCCTAAAATGTAGTATAGTATCAAATAAGCAATAGTTTACACAAACTATTGCAGCTTTGTGGAAAATTTTAAAGAATTTTTATGTTCTAAAATTTAAAACTGGAATAATAGTTCTTAATCTAATATTGGCTATAAAGCTATAAGTAAAAATATAAGCATTTAAATAAAAAGACATTAATGAAATTGACAACAAAGGAGGATGACTATAGAGGTTTATGGACGAGAAAAGGTTAGTAAATTGCTATTGATTCAAAATAAATACGTTTGCTAATCTTGTCAAAAACTACCTTTGTACCTAACCTGATTTTATTGCAGCCTTCTCATGAATATAGAGTATAAAACCTAACTTAAATATACTTTTCTCATGTATTTCAACTATAATGGGAGATAACATGAGTATAAATTTTCATAAAACTTAATTTGAATCTATCTTTTCTTAAGGATTTCGGTTCTAGATTGCTATATATTTATAAATCCTTTGATCACATCAGTATTGAAATATGATTTATTCATAAAATGCTGTATGTGTTAAACTGTACTGTACCTAAAATTAAACATGCTGTCTGGATACTTTGTGGAAAGTGGTATAGCAAGTATTGATAGAACCAAATAAGTCAAGTAATGCAGTTTACTTGATGTGTTTTAATATTAGAACTTCGTGTTTATTTTGAATTAATTAATTAAGATATATATTAGTTAGTAAGCAACCTTCTCATCAGGTGCGACGACAAGCTCATTGCCATTAGTATGACCTTCAATAACATCTTGCTCTGATAAATAATTAGAAATATCAATTTTAGCCTTGTCTACATCGATAAACCAAACGATTACTAATGACAAAACAAACAAAGCAAGTACAAATGGCCAACCTTTCCAAAGATTGTCAGTATACTGAGTAATGGCACCAATGACAACGGGACCAATCCAAGATGAAGCTTTATTGATGACACCAAAGAGACCAAAGAACAAGTTTTCTTTACCTCTGGGTACAAGTTCAGCAAGCATAGTATTTTGCCATGCCCAAATAGGAGCAGTAAAAAGACCTGACCAAACGTAAAATACCCAAAGTTCCCAAGTAGTGCGGATACCAAAGTTTTTGAGTCCAATACCAAAGCAACCCCACAATGGAACGATACCAGTTAAAAAGATAATAATCAACAAATTGGTCTTTGTACGAATACCAAAACGTTTTGAGAGCCATAAAAAGAACAAGCAGCCAACAATAGATGTAACTGCAGAAGCCAGGTTAAGAATAGTTACTTGTTGAGCATTGAAACCCGTAATTTGAGCTTGAGTGATAGCAATCATTTGATTGGTAGTGGATACAGCATCAGAGAACATGAAATAAGCAAAAATATACATGAACAAATAACGCAATTTACGAGCTTCTCTAAAGGCATTAAATACTGATTTCCAACCAATAGTAAAATGATTAGCATTGGTTGGAAGAGGAGGGCCTTGCCTCTTGGATGGGACGGCAACAAAGTATGGAATGGCATTGATAACCCAGAAAACACCACAAACAGCAGTGGCAATAAAGTTGAACAAGGGGACAGTACCCACAACATGAGCATCACCTTCATAAAAGTCATAGTTGCTCCATGCAATGAAAGAGATACCTGACAAAAGGCCTGTCATAACCAAGAAACCGACATTAGAGAACACTGTAGAAATAGCAGATACATGGTTTCTCCATTTCTCCGCAATGTAAGCTGCTTCGTCTCTTAACAAATTGGGGTCAGCGCGAGCCATACGTACAACAGGCAAATTGTCACTATTTAAAAATTGGGTTAATATAAAGTTATAATCAATACAAATTTGTATAAATGATTTACCTTAATGTTGGAAAAGCAGCAGCGTAAAATACAAGAGAGGTACCATAAGAGATCAAAGCTAGAACCATGATACCCAGCATGGCATTCCAACTTGAACCATCATCATTCAAGAAAGCAACAGGTACGATTTGTGTAACACAACCTATGACAGTAGCAATCAACAAAATGTATCTGTTCCATTTGCCATAATCAGCAAGACTACCAAAGGTAGTGAATAAAATAAATTGAATGGAAAATGAAATGGCTTGAACGTAGAGCATCATGGCAGAAACTGGAATACCATCGGTACCAGACCAAAGAACATAACAGTTTTTATCAGAGTTGTGAATATCACAACCTTTAACAGTAGGTGTATCAGGATAAAAACCACCTTTGTAAGCTAAATATTGTAGAATATTGGGCATATAACTGTTCATTGTATAACCATTATTACCATTGTAATAAAGGTAATAGCCCCATAACTCCCATTTCGTAGCAGGAGGTTGAGCCAATACCTCTTGTGCTTGTTCGGTTGTTGGATCAATATCGTCATCTGTGTTTGTAAACGGAGAGGCAAAGAGACCGTCTTTAAAAACCATTGCAAGTTAATGTATATTACAAGATCAAAAAGCAAAATAAAATAGTAGGAAAATAATAAAAAAAAATGGCCATATATATACAAAAGTCTATTTTTACGTTTGCTAGCAATTCATGGCACACAAATACACACACAAATACACATACACAGGTGATACAGTTAAAAACGACCCTTTCAATATAATAGCAATCTTTTTTTCCCATGAAACTCAAATATAGCAAACTGTGTTACCATAAAAACTCATAATATAAGGGTTTTTTTTTTTGAATATTAAATCCCTTTTAAAAGACCCTTATTACATAAAAAAAATATTGCATTGGAAAATATTACATTATAAAATGGTGTAGTACATAACATTTTTATATATGAAAAAATTTCAAATTAGAGCTTGTTAATTGATTTATATCTCTTCTTTTGGTGCAACAAGTTAATTTGTTGTCAAACATGTTAGAATATTATTATTGTTATTAATTGTACGTTTATATGCACTTGCAGTATATGTTTATATGAAAATGGTAAAAAAGTTATATTTACAAACATTGCTATTTTTTCTTTCGCTGAGCACATGGCGCATGTTTATGGTATTTGTTACTAACTTTTTTTTTTTTTTTTTTCCATGGATCAGTAATGAATGAGGTTGATTTTTTGATCTAATACATATCATGTACCACCTTTGCCTTGAAATAAAGTTATCAAATCAGGCAAAATATTGCATGACACTAAAAGAAAAAAATTGTACCAATCGTTTGTTTTCCTAGCCAAAAGAAAAAAAAATGAATAAATGACCCTGGAATACCTTGTTGCTTAAAACTTTAGATCAGACAGTATAACTTTTTAGTTCCTCTCTTTTGGAGATGGCTGCTTTTGCACGCAACCTTTAAATCATAACTCTGTAATCCTAAATTAGAACATCTGTAACTGATTTCTCTATAGGATATAAGGAACTGCAGAGGGATACATAGATGTCTGATAAATTAAATGCTCATTTTCATCAGTTACAAGAAAAGCGAGCCGATGATCAACTATAGAAAACTGTGCTACACTGATTATATTTACAGTGCGAACGATATGTCGTACGGAGCTCGTACAGAGCTCCCACAGCTAGTCATTTTCAACATTATGTACGTAAGTTTTTGTTATCGTGCTTTTTCTACCTTGCCTATTCCAAAATAAAAATGTTCAAATGTATCTCCATTATTAAAACTACTGCTTATATACTGCTATTGGAAATAGACAAAACCTTTGTACTTAAAAAAACTCTTCAATCGTCGCAATAGCGGTATTCATAATTTTTACCTAACAGAGACTTTTTGCTAATAATAATGAGAATCGAATTGGCAAATGTACAGCCTATCTTTTTTACAATTATAGATAACAATAAGCTGGGGGGTTTTTTAGTGTATTTCACTATCGCTTTGGACACATATACAGCTGGTCTGGCCATGTATGTACTGCTGATTACAGTTTTTTCCTATTTTGAAGAGGAGATATCTTGAGATACAAAAGGTTTTGAGCATTCGGATCAGGCCAGGATACATTCTTTTGACTATTACAACATATCCAAACGTATCTCGGATAATAGCAGGGTGATTGATTTCATCTCAAAATTTTGGCTTCTCAATCCTGTACTTGGTCAAGGAAATTTTCTAAAAATGAAAACCATCGCTGTATCTCAACGAAAAATTGTGCTACAAATGCAAACAAATATCCAAAATGTAGCCACAAGCTTGTGCCACATTTTTGTAAAATAAAATATTAGTATTTGACTTCAAAATTTTGAACAATTGGGTTAGTACGTGTTTTTAGTTTTTCAAATTTAGTGAATACTTTTTGCAGTAAAGACTTTGTAAAAAATACTTCATCCGATAGCAAATAAAATTTTGTGCAGATAATGCTTAAATAGCTAACCATAGTTACTAGACAATTTGTGCTTAATTTTTTGAAAAACACAATTTGATCCATTTTTGCACAGACTATTTTATGTTCCGCTCACAGCCAAAAACCATTCAAATGAATACATGAAATGAATGAAAACTACAAATTATCATTAATAACACTATAAGATTATGTATCTATCAAATGGAATATCTCAGGGAAAAAATATAATTTCAATATGTCCGTCTATTAGTATTAAAAATTGCACAAAAAAATTGTCGATTCAACAAATAAGCCTGGAAATTTTTGATTGGGGGCATGTAACTTAGGGACTGGGAGAAGCCTATTAATCAATTAATTTTTGTTAGTGTCGCTTTGTCTTTTGTATTATAATATCCCACCATGGCTACGACAACCACAGAACATGAAAATGATGGTTAGTCGGTATATTACAACCAAGAAATTCTTGTACTGATATATAAAAATAAATATATACATCTATATATATATATATATATATATATATAAGATACGTGGCGCATGGAGAATTGTCCAGCAGATTCTGTAGCACTTGGCAAAGCAGCATGGACATTATTACATACAACAGCAGCTTATTATCCTGATCGACCAGCACCTTCACAAATGGATTCAATGCGATTATTCATGTCATCGTTTATAGATAATTATCCATGTTTTAATGTATGTGAAAATGTAAAATTAATTTTTATAAATGCTTATATCGTATCAAAATAATAGAAGGAATTTAAGCAATTTATGGCTGAAGAACCTATTCGAGTTGGTAGCAGAAAGAAATTAAGTGAATGGCTATGTAGACAACATAACAAAGTAAATGAAAAACTTGGAAAGCCTTCATTTGATTGTACGATTGTATTTGATCGTTGGTTACAAGGGTCTTGTGAGCAATGTGATCAATGAAATAAAATTGCATAACCATCTGTGAGCGTGTGTACAAAAAGTATATATAAGTATCCGTTTCTTATCTCTTTATCTTCTGTTCTTTTTTTTTTTTTTTTGTTATTTATCACAAATAAAATGTTGGCATTAGAAATTCTTGATAACATATTCTCACATCTTGCATATTCAGAAATTTACAGAATTCGATCCGTTTGTAAAACTTGGAAACAGCAATGTGAATATCATTTATATCTTTCAATTAAATCAAATCGAAAAAAGATCTATGTCAAAATTGGAGAAAAGGGAAAAACTACTTTGGTCGATATGGTGCCTTGTGATTACGATGCAGAAAATCAAGTAATTGAATTTAAATCTCAAGCTCAAGAGGAGGATGACGATGAAGATGGTGTTATTGATGATAATGATGATGATGGTGTGTATTTAGATCAAAATACAACACATGCAAAAACTCAAATCCAATTTAGTGAATGGTGTAAACGAGAAACATCTGCACAAAATTCTGAATTATTGCTTAATTTAAATCTTGTGGATCGTGCTCAGGTTTTATTTCATCTTCAGTATAACCCTTCTATGGAACAAGTCTATGATTTAAAGTTGCCAAAAGATGATAAAAACGAGATGCATTACCTTGGCGATAAAGGCATTATTATGGCATATTCTTACACTGAACAGCAACAGCAACAACAATCTGATAATACCATTCAATTTCATGGTTTAGAAGACCCTGTTATACCAAACACATTCAATTCTATATTTGATCAAGTGAATTCCAATAGAACCAATGCTGCGGCTAACAATAATACAATTCGTTTAAGTATACATTCAATTAATGCAAATCTATCGTGGCTTTTAGCTGGATTCAATTCAGGCATTACGCCTGAAACTATATACCCAAGACGCTATCAAACATTAACAGATACGCTTTTATTGCATGATGTTGTTGATAAAAGGCATTTCTGTGCTCATTCCGAGTTTGTTTTGAAATGTATTATTACTATGAAACAAGATGCTACTATTGATCCTCATGCATTATCCGAACTTTTAAAACAACCAGCAGAAACAATTTCATGGAAAGAGAAATTACAAGCTAAATTACAATCTATTGGTATTGATCCAAGAGTTATTTACAAGTATACATTTGTTAAGAATTATATATTACAACAACATCCTCCTATAACTGGGCCAGATGTTGTTGCTAAAGTGATACAAGAATCAGAAGAAGCTTGGATAGTCAAGAAATTAAACTTGATACGAGAATTAAGAAAGTTTTAATAAAATATAATTAGTAATATTTGGGAATGTTGTGTGCAATGAATGGGTATAACGACATAATATACATATATACATGATAAAAGTGCAATTGTTTTCTTGCTTTTTTTTTTTTAGCCTCTACATCTGATCTACCCATTCAAAATAATCGCATCCCTTGTCTTTGCCTGCTGCACAACAATAAAATGCACGGCCTTTATTTTCTGTTTCCTTACGAACAATGTGTTCAGCACAATTTTTACCGCAATTACAATAAGGTGTAGCAGAGCCACCGCCATTGTTATTGTTATTGCTGTTGTTGTTGTTGTTGTTGTTATTGTTGTTGTTATAACTGTGGTTGTTGCGGCTGCCGCTGTTGTTGCTGTTTGTATTGGCGGTATTATTATTACTTCTAAATGTACTTGTATTTACGTTATCTGCCCATTCAAATGAATCACATTGATTGTTATCTGCGCATTTGTAAAATTCACGACCTTTATTTGGCCCCTCTTTAACTACAGTTCTTAGTATCATTGGTCTTTGGTGTCCAATACATTGAGGAGGTTCTGAGGTTGGTCTACTATTGTGAAATTCATTATAGTTGTTCAAATTAGATCCTCTTCCTCTTCCTCTTCCTCGGACTCTCGTGGATTTTCCTCTATTACCTCTACCTCTACTGGTACTATCATTGTTATCGTCATTGTTATCATTTCCACCATAGCCTCCTCTGCCAAACCCACGGCCAAAACCATCTCCACCAACGCGAGAGCCTCTACCTCCGCGAGGACTTCCTCCTCTAGCGCCACCGCCACCACCATCATGACCGCCAGAAAAACCGCCGCCACTTCCTCTGCCTCTACTGCGAGAGTTACGATGTCTAGAATCTTCTTGCTCACGAAAATATCTGTCCATAGAGCTTGTAATTTTGGAAAATTCTTCAATTGTTCGTAAAAACATCTCCTTGTAACGATTAACACTTCTAATAAGTACTTGATCTGGAGTGCTATTGCCATCACAAATGGATTTTAGATCTGCTTCCATCTATACAAACCAACAAAGTTACCATTAGCACAATTTATAATAATAATACTACATGTATATATTTACCTGTCTGCGTAAAAACGGTTTACTTAAACTTGATTCTAAGCCTATTTGATCATAGCCTATAATTAAAGCAATTCCCAGTGTTAGAGGCTTAAAATATTGATTTTCCTTGAAGATATAATGTCTATCGATAACTGTTTGAATGTGGTCTGCAATAGTAGCATCTGTACCAATTTCGTTCTTTTCCATCATACTAATAAGATCCGTTTCTGTCAATAATTGAGGTGCATTGGTGTGCCCTGATTCGCATTTTAGTGTATTTGGAACGAATTCATCACCTTCAACAAAGTCAGGTATTTCATTGCCATTCCATTTATCGTATGGGTATACTTCAAGAAAATTTCTTTCTAAAATAACAAGGCCTTTTGTATCAAAGTATTCAGTATCCATTTTCACTTCTACATTAGTTTCATGTCCAACAGCATTTTTCCAACAACAAGCCAAAAATCGACGTACAATAAACTCGTATACTCGTTTCTCATCGGGTCCTAATCCAATCATATTATAACCTGTAGGATGGATAGGTGGATGTGCTTTGTCGTTACTTCTTCCACTGCGAGGTCTTTGAAACTCACCATCTCGTAATCTAATCAAAGAAGATCATTAGGACTTGACAAGACTATAATATTATGTCCTTACAACTGAGCATATTGACCCCAATTAGGATTTTGTACTTGCATATTAATCAATGACATGAAATCAAAACCTGAATCAAATTGATCTGTTTCTGTTCTTGGGTAACTGATTAAACCAGCTGTATATAATGTTTCTGCAACTTGCATGATATGCGCACCAGACATACGAAGAACACGACATGCCACCTTTTGTAATTCAACAGTTGTTAATGGTAATGGTTTCCATTTTGATGCCTGCTTTGATTTGACTTTTGTCACTGTGGCGATTTTCTTTTCAATGCAAATTTCGTACAGTATAAAGCAAGCCCATTTATCAAATAAATGTTCTCTTCTCCAATTGAAAAAAGTAATCAATTCTGTACCATCATCTCGACGATGGCCATAAGACAAGACAATTTTCCAAAATTCTTCTGGTATAAAATTTTGAATTTGTAGGTATCGATCTACCACAAATCCTAATGTTGGAAATTGACAGCTGCCATAACTAATAACTTTTGATTTATCTTGTTCGTTGAAATAATGTCTTAATCGCATAGTTTGTAATCGAGTAAATGCTGCTCCAATACGAAGATCTAACTCGGATCGAGCTCTGACAGCTTGAACTTGTCGCATATCGAGTTCTACATGATGCTGCGCAGCATGATGTATTTCATTTGGTTGCATGGCTGAAAATCTTGCTCGCCATACTTGAATTCTAGGATTTAACTGTAAACATAAATCGGCCAAATCGCCTCCAATAGCTTCTCCCTCTCTATCACAATCTGTCCATATGAACAATACATCAAACTCTCCGATTTGGTGTCGAATATTGTTTGACAACGGTACACTCGATTCATAGACATATTTTCTCGTAGGTACATGGAACAGATCTTCTACAGGATAATCATTCCAATTTTTGTTGATATCGCCTTCAAACTGTAAGCTCATCAAATGCCCTTTTAAAGCTGTCATGGTAAAGTTTGTAGGTGTGTTGTTTAAATTGTATGTAAAATCATAGTTTCTCACATAAACATCAGCAGAGGGTCTCTACAATTTTAAAGAAATTTACTTAGATAAGAAACATAGTTGTTTTTAATTGATTTACATTACAGTAGTGAAATTAGATTGAGACAATATTTCAGCAATTTTCTTTGCTGCGCTTGGCTTTTCAGCAACACAAAGTACACGCATCTATACTGTATAAAAAGTGAAAAATCTTTGGCGAAACTGAGACTCTATTTTATATTTTGTAGGTCCTCTCTCCCCTTTTTTTTGATTAAATAGGCGCCACACGATAGAAAAGGACGGGGCTGAATGAAATGGTTTAAAAAAGAAAGATATTTTCTATTAAAGAAATCCCCTTTTTCCTTTCTCCCTTCCACCTTTATTAGAAAAACACCAAAATGAGCTCATCAAATAATGATATTCAAATGAATCGTAAGGATATGGATGAAAGTGAAGAACCTTTCTTGCCTGCACCTGTTCAAGCCAGAGAAAAACAACATCCTTTGCCTCTTATTGCTGCTGTCGTTGGTTTTTATTTCATTATCTCGCTTTCGGTTGTATTTTTGAACAAGATTATCCTTAGTGGGTCAAGCGACTTTCCTTATGCCCTTTTTGTTACTTGGTATCAACTTGTAGTTGCTTTGGTTCTTTTATTAGTATGGGCACAACTTGGTAAAAGGTAAGAAAGAGAGATTTATGGATGGAATATAAAAGTATATATATATAGACTAAATATTCTGTTAGCAACAAGCTTTTTAGTATCATCCCACCTTATGAATTCAACATGGTCGTTGCTAAAAGAGTTGCACCTTTGACTTTTGTCTATGTTGGTATGTTGGTTTTGAATAACTTGTGTTTGAAATATGTTGAGGTTACCTTTTATCAAGTAAGTCTTTCTATAAGAAAATATATCTACAAATTTACTTATGATGTTGTATAGGTTGCCAGATCATTATCTATCAACTTCACTATTCTATTCACTTATTTGATCCTCGGAAAAAAGACATCTACACCTGCTTTAATAGCTTGTTTTATTGTGTTCATGGGTTTCGTTATCGGTTCATATGGTGAAATTAACTTTTCTTGGGCTGGTGTTGTCTACGGTGTTGGTTCTTCTGCTTTTGTAGCTCTCTACGGTATTTATGTTCAAAAGACTTTGGCTGCTGTAGATAACAATCAATGGTAATTTTTTTTTTTAATTCTCGATTTGATCCTGTTACAAATATATTAATTTGATTCTTTTTAGGAAATTGCTTCATTATAACACTACCCTTGCTATCATTTTCCTTTCTCCTCTCTTGTTGCTTTCCGGTGAAATTGGTGAAATTGTAGCCACATCTGATATTATTTATACTTTCAACTTTTGGGTTTTAATGGTAAGTTTTTCAACAAAAAAAGGGGGAAAGAGTCTAGTCATTTAATATATATTTAGACTATTACTGGTATTACCGGTTTTGGTATCAATATTGCCATGTTCTTGCAGGTCAAGTACACATCCGCTTTGACAAACACCATCAGTGGTACTGCAAAGGTAACCTTTTATTCTACAAATAATATCTATAATATCTAAAAACAAACCGTAATCCTATTTTTAGTCTTGTGTTCAAACAGTTTTAGCAGCTATGATCTTCCAAAATCCTATCTCTGGTTTGGTAAGAAATTTTTTCCTTTTAAATGGGCGATCAATTTTCATTGATATTTAAATTTTCTATTATAGAATGGTCTTGGTATCCTTTTGGCTTTAGTTGGATCAGGTTATTACGGTTGGGTTCGTTATCAAGAGAGAATTGCTTCAAAATAGATAATCAAAAAGCATAACATTGTAGTTAAAAAATATCCCCCTTTCCTTTCTTGATAATTATATATAAAATATTTGAGTAACAATGTCCTTTTTACTTTTTTAGCCAAGATTTTATTTAGATTGCTGTTTAAATTTAGGTTTCCCGTTTATTATTTTCATGCTCAAAAGGAACTTGACGTATATCAAAAAAGATCTTCAATAATGATGTGATTTTTTCGTACTATAATATTATATTAGCATGATATTAATTTCACCTTTCACGGGCCCTTTTATTTTTTATGTTTGATTTCACAAAGCGAAATTTTGTGCAACAAGCAAAGACATTATTTCATCATTTATTTACCTACCATATGTCATGAAAAAGTTTAGCTTAATGATTGCATCGCTCTAGAACTGTTCTTGGCAAAAAAAAAGAAAAAAAGAAAAAAAAAAAAAAAAAAAAAAAAAAGAAAGTGTTCATAACATAGCTTTTAAATTGAATTTTTGTATTGATTACTCCCGAGCACAGTTTGAATAAAACTAATTATTGTTGAGCAAAAAAAGATGATCAATATCCTTTTATATTGCCATTTTAGGTGAATAATGAAATGGCATCACCTTACACAAACTTGATAGTAAACGAAAAATATTTGATTATGTTTGACTTGTACAAGAGACATCAAAATAACCAAATACTCAACCATGATAGACTGTTTTCCAGATAAAGACATTTAATAAACGTTCAATATTCGTGTATTGCTTTAACAATCAATAAATGTAATGTTCGTTGTCATGAAATTTCTTAGCGCTTTTTTATACTGAAAAGATCACTTTGTGTTTGTAAATGGTTTCTAATTTTTTTATTATTTTAAAGTAGACATATTTAGCTTGGATATCAAGCCGAACTTAAAACCGTGAAATATACAATCGCATATTCTTGTTAATCAAAAAAAAAAAACGCACATATAAGAAAAAGGAAGCAAGTGACACTTTCAATTGCAACAAAAAAAAAGTAACATTTTCGGTTATGTATACTTTAAATATGTCAAAAATTGTCAGTGTCGGTTTGGTAAGTACCTCGGACACACCTCTGGCCAAACCGGGAAACGAAGGTTCAAGCCGATCATTCTTTCCAGAAAATTCAAGAAAAACAAATTGAATTATATAATGTAAATTCATAGCAACTTCTAAAAAATAGTTAAAAAGTATAAATATAAGAACATTTTAAAATCAATAAAATTAACTTCACATTTAACATTAAATATTTATAGCACCTTAAACATATTATTTATTTGAAACATTAGAGACCATATCACGTGCTTTAACTAATACTCTTACTAACTATTTTATATATAAAATATACATTGACAAAATATATTAAGCGCGGTTGGTTAAGTGGTATAATCTTCGCCTGCCACGCGAAGGGCCGGGGTTCGATTCCCCGACCGCGCATACTTTTATGTTTTGTATAGATGTAGTGTTTGTAGATGTTTTCTTTTGTTGCAAATTAGATTGCATAAACTGACTTTACTGCTAATGTTTCTAATGAAACACTATCTTTGACATCTTTCATTTTTGACAACCCATTATAATTTATCATCAGTTCATTTTATATTTTAACATTCATTATATTTTATCAGTTCATTTTATACTTTATCAGCTCCATCAATATTTTATCAGTTCATTTTTAGTTATTTTTGTTTGGTATAAATAACCCCCTTTGCAAAAGAGCATTAAATAAAATCATCTTATTTTACATCTTACCTTTTATCTTATTTTCACTATAATATTATCTTATTGATATTATATTTTTTATCTTCTTATTTTACTACAAGATCCCTTGAACTATTATAATATATATTTCATTGTACCTTTTTCTATTTTTCTTTTATTCATTTCGTTTTATATAAAATTATATAAAACATTTATTAGTTGGACAACTTAAAACCTGGTGCTCATTTAATAGTTATTACTGTATTAGCAATAATCTATTAGTTTTTCTTTATCACATCACTCACGTGAAACCTAATTTGTAACATCATAACTCTCTTTTTGTTGATACTTCTTTTTCTAATAAAACATCTTTATTAAAATCAAATATTTACAATCTTTTAAACTGTTATTCAATATTATATTTTTAAATTACTCCTGAAAACAGACAATTCTCAGGTCAAAACAATTTATGCGGACTTAAGAATAAATCAAACATGATAAATATCTTTAGCTTTCACCGCAAATAATTATACCCAAAAACAACAACACATTTAACTCATATATAATCAATATTTTCTTATCTTACACGGATGGTAATATAAACATCCCATTTTATTTCATTTTGTCCATTTTACTAAGGACCTTTTAGCAGAACATTAACTAGTATAAATAACATAAAAGGATAACTAAACTAATAAAGATCATCTTATTATTTCATCTTATATTTTCATCATATATCTCATCTTAACTTCCATTTTAATATTATCTTATTGATATTTTATTTTTTCTTATTTTGGAGTCTAATTTACAATTAGATAATTATGTCAGAAATATAGATTATTTAAAATATGTTATATAAGAATTGATGGATGAAATAATATAAGTTTTATGATTATGAAAATATTGATTTTATATTATTTTTAAAAATGAAGATATTAAATAATACTATGACACTAGGCAGAAAATCATAATTCACATACAATTCACCTTCTAGGTGAATTGTATGTGAATTATTTTGAAGTTTTTATTTCGGGATTACATTCAAGAAGATATCGCATTCAATATCAGTACCCAGTTAAAATATGGAATGGCCTATTTCCGAAGGCGAACGAATTAA